>BQMF02000009.1:1800000-1998292 GCA_027922465.2 Turritopsis dohrnii
ACACGTGAATTTTATAATCCGGGGATTTCTCTTTGTCTTATGTAGCTACAGTGTGTTTCATAATGTTGCAAATGGAAATTTTAAAGCTGTTTTTTTTAAGTGAATATACCGATTTCAAAATAATTTTTACATCGATGGAAAGCAATTCTGAAGTTCTTTCGGATAGTATGTTTTTGTGAAAAATGAAAAAGTGGTTTTTGATAAAATAAGGAAAATGTCTTAATGACTCGAGTAATATGGAAAGTGGTTTCATGATGAAATCGACTATAATTCCTCAAAAATTTATTTTTCTATTAAAAGAGTCGTGTATTTAGAGAGAATAAAAAATTTTCTTTCTTTTGGTATAAAAACTGAAAAAAAAACAAGCAGGAACAATATAAGATATGCTTCTTGAAAGTTAGGTGCCCACTTTCTCGTGGGCACACTGTATTTTTTTTTTTTTTTTTTTTTCATTTGTGATTTAAGAAGGTCATTCATCACATTGACAATATGTTTAAGCCAGGTTCCCATTTACGAACAATAAGTTTTTCGGCTATTTTTGGAATCTATTTTGTCTATATTTGTCACGTAAAAGTTCGTCGCTTATTTGCTCAGACAAATAACTCCTTGATCGTTTTTTCAACATCAAAGAAATACTGCTTTTCACACAGTAGGACTACCACCGACTGGTAGCCTTGTGGTAGAGTGATTGCGGGCTCAATCCCCGACCGAGTCATGCCAGCGACTATAACAGTGTGAATCAATCCTCTCTGCTTAGCACTCAGCAAGAGAGTAAGAATGATGTCTAGGGTGGTTGTCTAGTTGAGCGGTTCCTGTCATTACAGCTTCCGTAGCCCAAATTGAGGCTTTAAATACTCTAGGACCTCCTTCGCAGGACCCTCATTGATAACAGTACCTTAAGTAACTGAAGAGGCTATCCTGGGTAAACATTCGTAAATAAATAAATAAAATAAGACAATGCACTTTGCATTTTCACAATGAATTTTCTTCGTAGTTGAAAAAGAAGAAGCAAACATGCCGAGAACAGTAAATATGAGAAAATAATGAAAAACTGGCTCAACTGGATTGGTAGCTCTTTTTCTCTAAAAA
The DNA here is from genome assembly GCA_027922465.2 of Turritopsis dohrnii. NCBI lineage: Eukaryota > Metazoa > Cnidaria > Hydrozoa > Anthoathecata > Oceaniidae > Turritopsis > Turritopsis dohrnii. Next base: position 1,801,090 of record BQMF02000009.1, read on the forward strand.
TTTCTTTCACTAAAAACCTTGCGCCTCTTAATTTTTGAACGTCTTTCACGGTGCGGTAAAGTTTTCAAACTTTACGAGTTCAGGTAATGGCCTTTTATCTACTTTGCACAATCATCAAAACCTATTGAAATTATTTTGATCATAGCATTACGAAAAGTATTACGTGTTTTATGATATTGACAATATTCATTGCTTTCTCGTGGTCAGCTATGGAAAACCCTATTTCCAACATGAATGCATACTACGACATCGATTGTTTCTCGTAATGAAAATGAATGTTTTGAAGTGGAAATTCCTGATGATATTTCTGCTGAGGACTTGAAAAAACACGATAAGTCACCAGTTTTTTAGTTTTGTGATGAAACAGGGATTTTCACTGCATTGAATGAATACCACCACATCACTGCTTTGTCCTAATAGCCAATACATTCATAACAAATCCGTGTTGCCTTGACAACCATTAGTGGCATTTAAATTCTCAGCAAATTCATGTACATTCTGAATGCCTAAAATTGGAGGGCAATTCTTCAACTACTTCGTCTGGAAGGACTCCGTAAAAAAGTGTGCCAAAAAGTCTTCCGTCGGATCTCCAGAGAATTTCTTCATTTCCAGATTTGGCAATTTTAACTCTGACTGAGCAGTTCTTACATTAGATGTTGTTGTGTTCACGTGATCTTTTGTTTCAGAAACAAGAATAAATTCAGATAGTTTTGTTAGTTCGATTCGACTTTCCACTTCAAAGGCCGTAAATTTTTAAAAATTGGCCTCATACTCCTCGTTGATGAATTTCTTCAGTGAGAGTTACAACTCTCTGGCTAATTTTCTTCTGTAAGAAAACTGAGGTTGTCAAGAGTTCCGGTTGAAAATTTTAAACTTTTTCTAATTTCGATTTTTATAAGTTTATCAATATGATTCAAATGACTGGTGCGCAATCTTTTCTTTCTTTTTAAGCCGACACGATGATATATATATATAAGCGAAGCGCTAGATGTCCGACTACAGTTCTTGTAATGAGGCACAAAAAATAAAACCATGGTTTAAGTCTTGTGTTCCTCATGGATGCACAAATCGATTTCAAGGTAGTTTACATTTTCATACGTTTCCAATCGTGAATCAGGAATTATGTGCCAAATGGATAAATGGTACAAGCTCCCACAAAATATCAAGTAAAACGCGTGCCAAAATGTCTACTAGCCGGAGAAATATGACCTTTTCTCACAATAATATCTTGCCACAATCTCTACACAACGTATTATAAAGCTTTAGAGAATTTTCCATTTTCGAACTTAATACAGCTTATTCAAAACATACAGCTCCTTGTTTTGCACAAAATGCAAGATGGTAGATTTTGATTTCTTGGTTTGATAATTTTTTTTGCCGACGATTACGAATGTGCAAATAAAATATTGATAAACCTAATTAAGATGTTATCAAGCAAATTTGAATCCCATATTTACAAAACGACACTTTGTATCCCTTAGGCGTTTGGACTAATGGAAAACACTTTTAATTTATAAGACTGTAACAAATGTCCCAGTATGTACACATCCAAGTATGTATGTGTCCGTCAAAAATGTATCGGATAGTAAAACATAAATTAACATTCTGACGATTTTTATAGAAATTTTGCTAGAACGTAGATTGTCTTCATTTTTTTAACAATGGAAGGTAGTGAAGAACCAAAAATACGTTTTTATCTTAACAGAGAAACGAAACAACAAATTCGGTTACGATTTCCTGAAAGAAAATAGCTTTTTAAATTCTTTTAAATGATAGCCTACTTCCTTACACGGATAAAGAGTTAGGTACGCTCGTTTCTCATTCGAAATTTTTGATTTTTTTTCACAATCGTAGTTAAAAATATTTGAAAAATCATAATTATTTCATAAAGGAGAATGGGTGAAAAAAACCCGCATGGATTGGAAAATTAAACAGAAATTTTCTCTTTTCGCACTTCTATGTATAGTTCAAATAAATTTTGAAATACTGCTATCGTTTTGTGCCATATGGCTTACGTTTTAACCTAGATAGCAGACCATGTGGGTTTTCTTACGTTTGAAATGAAAAAAACCATTAAACAGAAATTCTCTCTTTTCGCATTGCTGTGTATATTGCAAGTAAGTTTTGAAATACTGCCATCGTCTTGTGCCATATGGCTTACGTTTTAACGGTGATTGCAGAACTTTCGCGACGTCTTACGTTTGAAATGAGTAACAGAGACTGCATATTCTACTTAATAGCCGTCCATTCATTCCTAGTTTTATCATTTTCATTCATTCCTAGTTTCTGTACCATTAGGCAGGCATACAACTATCCTTTATTATAAAATGATACCATCTTCACCATCACTACCTTTACACCACTTAATAGCAATTAGAGCACTGTTTCGAAAGGCATCGTTTCATCAGAAGTAAAAAAGAATTCATATGACATAAATTAACTTCAACTCTACACATATCCTGTATAATTAGCAACATTGCCAGAAAGGCAATTTTCATTAGGCATAATCTTCCAATTTTCAGCAATTTGGTCTTGAATTTATTTAGTTTATTTTTTAACACAGAAGAGACAAACCTGGATCTCATCTATATTTTTATCATTAAGTTTAGATAAAATTGTTTAGATCTCGTTAAAACGTCATCAAAAGAGTGAGGCCGGAAAAAGAGATTGGCAGCCATTATAAATAGTGGCAAAAAATGTAAACAGTGTGAAGGGTAATGGGCATAATCAGGCATAAAAGCAAGCTCTCATCTTCAAAATCAAAATTGCATTTTATTGATGACAAATCTGTAACTAATTGTAAAAATGTGCCTCTGTTCCATCACATATGATGCTCGTTATTGGTGGCTTATCAGATTACTGATTATCAAATACTACTTAAGAAACGTATTTTGACAACAACAATTCCGATAGTATATGTGACCGTAGTAATGATCATGTATCTGGAAAAAGTTCAAAACACGGGTATAGTGGTTCGATTAGTTTTGGTAGTGAATTGAGTCTTCCTGACAAGTCCGCAGTGAAAGAAGAAATCAAAAAGGATGAAAAAATCACCATGACAACGATCTCAATCAACAACATGACAAAATTGCGAAACGCATGTGAGATAATGAAAAATAGAACAAGAAAATATCTCACGCCAACCTATTGGTAAACTAACTTCCCTGCGAAAAAGATCAAGTTGCCTCCTTTAAAAGAGAAGTTACCAATGCCAAAAAATGGCAATAATGAAATGATGGCAGCCCAGGATACTGAGAACGATGAGTTAGGAGCTGTGAAGAAGGTGACATAAAAAGATCGTTTCTAGAATCATCTTTAGAATATGGAAGAAACGAATCAGAATCTTTGAAGAATGAAAATAATTCACCAAAGTAGGCATTCAAGCTTAGAGGATTTGCCTCCACTGTTGATGCAAAAGTCATATTTTAGTTAACCGCGACCAAACAGTAATGAAAAAGATGACGTCACTCCAAGTTATAAACGTTTTCGTGCAGCGTTTACATGACTTCGTTGCCGAATTCGCAAATTTGGTCAAATTTGGACTTCTAGTTGACCAATTTTCATGAAAATTTGCACAGAGCACAATTGAAAGGTGCTGATTTCGAATTTGACAATGATTTTGCCAGGTTTTACTAAAATTCGGCAATTTTGGTCAAATTTGGACCAAAATTCGAAAGTTCTTCAATTTTCACAAAAATTTGCACTGATCACATTTGAAAGGTGCTGATTTCGAATTTGTCAGTCATTTTGTCAGATTTGACCAGAAATTGGTAATTCGGGCAAAATTTGGATCAAACTTAGAAAGTTCTGCAATATTCATAAAAATTTGTACAACGCACAATTAGAAGTTGTTGATTTTGAATTTGCCAGTCATTTTGTTAGATTTGAACATAATTTGGCAATTCGGCAATGTTGTATTTTTGAGACTAGATATGCTTCGTTGTGCTACATCCTGAAGTCTTCAAGTCAAGCGGCTTCTTGTTTATCTATTAAGTAACAGTTACATTCAAAATTTATTTCAATATTTAGTTCACAACCACACGTTTATCGGCTGGTATTTTATCCTCGTGTGGTCTTCACGAGCTACAATCTATAGGATAATTTAGAAAAGAAAACAAAAGTTGAATTCAGGGTGAAAAGTTACTTGCATTGCTAAAAGGGTTGGATAGAATTGACGTGATACCACCATCTTCACGTAAAAAAGTGCTGTCTGAAGTTCCATCACAGGCTGCACTCAAAAAGTGCTAACTCTTAAAACTTTTATTTGTTATTATTTGTTATTTAATTATTATTATTTACTTGTTTATTTATTTATTTATCATATATTTATACTTTCATACGTTGCTTCTCTTTGGCCTGCGCAATCCTCTCAAATTTATAAGTTACTATGGATGGTGTTGCAATCACATGGAGCCCCTTTCATGGGTTTTGTATTTAATATAAGATAATCTCACTATGCTCATGACTGGCTCATATGTGTTATCATCGTCCAACAAAGTAAAGGTGCTGTTTGATCTTGATGGGCATGGTTACGTTATGACTGGAACCTGTTTTTCTAGCATTGGATCGTAACAGAAACGAAAAGGTTCATTTTTGAAAACATTTTAGGGGACATTATGAATTCCCCTAGGTTTTTGTTAAGTGTATTTTCTGGTAGCGCCGTCGTGTAGTGGTTATCACTCTTGGAATTCATGCGAGAGGTTAGAGTTCAATTCCCCTTGGCGACTACTTACCATGCGTGAGTGAATACCACAGCGGGGTCCATCCATGCCATGTGAGGGAAGTGGAATAGACGATACATCGTTGATCATCGGATGTTGCAGGAGTTCATCCTGCAAATGATTGGGTTCGTGTCAAATACCTCGGGACGTCCAACGTAGTGTGGCTCCTCGTGGAAAACAGATGCAATAGCAACTGAGTGTGGCTAGCCACGTAAAGCAATACCTTATAATTTAACAATTCCCTGAAATTGGAACTGTTTTGGTAGGCTGTTTTTAAGCAACTACTTAGACAGGGACATCTTATTAACAGACTGGCGATCCGTGTGATCAATAATTTTACGATTAATATTTAGTCCATGAATAGTCAGGTTTCAATTTTCACTCAATACCTTTTTTAATTGGTCCTAGTTGTCACGTGACGCAAAGTCATAGTTTTGGGGAGTTGAAAGAGAAAGAGACCAAATCACAAAAATGTTTGTGCTATACGAAAGAGCATCAAACATAAAAAAAGGTAATAGAACCCTTAAATCTAAAATTATCTACTTCCCTAGGTATTGGGCAAAAAGGGGTAAAAAATGACGTCATCCGTGATGTCATCCGAAATTAAAACGTGGTTTTTATCCGGTAGAGATCTTTCTGGGGAACAATTAATCATACTACGAAAAACAAATCGATATGTTACTGTTGTGCTGTTGTTTCTATTTAATTTGAAAAGGCTGACAGAAAAGGGAAATTTGAAATGTCTTTGTTAAAAAAATCAGGTGATATATTATTATAAATTGTTCCTTAATATAATATTATAAATGTTGTAAAAAAATAAATTATAATAATACAAGATACAATAAAGTATGATTTCTCAATAATGGTGGAGTCAGTGGTCCTTAAACCTTCCATTCCAATCATTCTTTGAACAAACTCTCAGAATTCTTGCTGATTCAGCAAATTCAGGTTGGTCAAATTTCTATAAAATCATCTTGACCAAGTAGCATTATACTTTGTGTGTCGTGTCAAGTTGATCGTGAGGATCAATATGGAACCTTACTTGGAGTTTTAGTCCAACTAAATATCATTCAACTCACCCCTGCAATGATTTCGTTCCCATCACTAGAATTTCCGTTACTGTCCTTTTCTTGGCTCACTTGATTCTAAATTTCAATACACCTTTCCCGAATTTCTGTTTAAATGTCGAGTTAATGCTTAGTTATCAAGTTTAGCCTCGTTTCTATGTATTTCTATTGTTTTTCTAATTGCACAATGTTCTTAGTGAGTAACAGTTACTCGTTCTTTGAGTTCCCCAGTGAAATAATGAAAAGTAGTAAAGAGGCGAAACTTAACACGGCGTTTAAACAGATATTCAGGAAAGGTCTACTTCTTGACGTTTCTAAAGCTTGGTTTCCAATGAAATTATTTTTTGTTACGCAACTGTTTGTAGGAAACATAGTGTAGGAAATTGTTTCAGAGACTTTTTTCTATCTATTCTATATATCTTTTGTTGCACAACATTCAGACTGTTGTGCTATAGTTGTTTGCATCATACGCAAAAATTCTGAAAAACAGTTGCACAACAAAAATAATTTTATTGGAAACCAAGCTTTAGAAACGTCAAGAAGGTGGCTCCCAGCCGGCACATTTGTTAAAAAATCTCTGGGAAGGAGTGCATTTCTATATAAATATGCACATAATTTCAATAAAAATTCTCTCCGTCACAGTGACTTTTTGACGATTTTGCCGGCTGGCTATATACAGTTTTTTTATTAGTTTTTGTGGCTTTAGTGGTTCCCAATACATTAGTTATTTCCTGATATGAAAATATAGATGAATATAGATGAAAATATAGATGATATAGATGTTAATATAGATGATATAGATTATAGTAGGTCCACATCAGTATTGTACTGCATTTTTCAACGACCTTCTTTACCAAATAAATTATCTATCTATCTATCTATCTATCTATCTATCTATCTATCTATCTATCTATCTATCTATCTATCTATCTATCTATCTATCTATCTATCTATCTATCTATCTATCTATCTATCTATCTATCTATCTATCTATCTATCTATCTATCTATCTATTTATGCACTTCTTGGCGTAAGTTTTTGACAGCACGACAGGTTTACTCAGTATTAATGAAAATCAACTTCATTATCCCATAAATGATATACCTTAGGCCGATTTTTTTTTTTTTTTTTTTTTTTTTTTTTTTTTTTTTTTTGCATCGCCTTATTTAGCAAATAAGCATATTTTCGGTAAATTACAGTTGCGAAAAATTTAAATGTTGCAAAAATAGAAGTACATTTTAACCTCACAGACTTGAAGTCAATCCACGCGAATTGGATGATAGAAATGTATAACTTCATGACATCAGTGGATGGGTAAGTGACAATTCTCAATGGCTGGAAGAAATCGGGAATAATGGGAGTACTAAACAAAACTGAGAGAATTCCACCAAAGGATCAATTTGTACAAACAAGGATTTATAAGAATATAACTCTGTGAAGCTTTTCTGAAAATCATGTTTGTTTGTTTTTTTACCTCCGTAATTTCCCACTCGCTAATTAAGCGGTCATTCGTTAAAATTAGACTGCGTTAAATCCGTGTCCGTCCATTTTTTTTTCAAAATATTACTGACGCAAAAATTAAAGTTGGCCTGAGGTACATTCCTCATTGGAAAAAGTGCTATGTCAAATTCATTGACTTTTTGAATAGAATTTAGATAAACTGACAGATCTAGATTTTATGAAAATCGTTCCCTAAGAAAGTTATCCTTTTCTGTTTTCATACTTTCCTCGTCTTTTATTTCAGGAAATCATCGACACAACAGGATCCCGTTGTTTATTGAGTGTTTTTATTTATCGCATTAGCAAAGGTCAAAGTCCTATTTCGCATTGATTTATGATAGTTATTGGATGCAAAGAGATTCCTAAATGAGCAAATGGAATGAGGAATTACTCAAAGTTATGAGATTAATCGCAACAAAAACTAATTAGCCAATTAGTTATTGTTCGGCTTTCATGAATCCAAATTGGATTACGAAATGAAATTCGAAATTTCAAATACAGTAGAATCCCGTTAACTCGTACTCTCAAGGGGAACGGAAAAAGTGTCCGACTTAGCGAATGTCCTAATTAAGCGGAGCTCTCGATAAGGGGCGTACTCTCAAGGGGAATGGAAAATCAGTCCAACTTAGCGAAAGTCCGACTTAACCAGGGTACGAGTTAACGGGATTCTACTGTATTACTATTCTCGATCGCCCAGAAAAGACTTGAAGTATCTTAAAAATTTTCTTCAATTTTAAATGCCCATCAGCATAACGCATTTGACGACGATTCAAAAAGATTTTTAAAGCCTTGTTCTGATTTAAGTCATTGTGTTATTGTTTTCATAACTTCATTTCCTATTGGCCTCTATCTCAGATGATCCATTTCAAGCACGAAAAAGAGGTTGAAATCAAGTAAAATGCACCTGAATTGCGTGATGTGAACTGTCTTCCTTGTTTCGTTTGTTCTTAAAACAAACTTTAAAAAGTTAAAAAGGTTACAAAGAAAGCTTAAAAGATCCACGAGTGCCCATCTATCTTCCACGAGTGCCGATCTATCTTCCCATGTCATAGTTTCTGGTGTTAAGCTTATTTTGTTCTTATCATTTAATCGTTGCTGTGGTGTGCAAAGGGCCTTAACCAGCCACTACTTGCAGGGTGAATGAGAGACATATTTTTTCTGAGACACTGGACGACTCAGTAGTACAGTAGTTCATGTTCAGTGTAAATGAATTTTTCACGTTTTATTCGGCATCCAGTCTCGGAATGTTGACGGTGTACAAATTTCGCACAGTTACCTAGTTAGCTTCTATTCGAACTCTCGATAACTCGAACCAATTATTTTCCCAGTTCTCTGAGAATTCACTTATTTATTGCAGCGACAGAAAATTAGTCTTGTACCGTCGAGACATAATTCCAAAAAAAAGTCTTTAAAATGGTTTGAATGAAAAATGCAATGTACCAAATGGGGATCCCTTGGAAAGTGGAGTGCAAGAGACGTTTATTTATTTATTTATTTTTCAATGAAAATGCTCTTCGTCGCAGTGATTTTTAAGGGTCAGATGGTATAGACTGGATCTTCTTGTTTTTTTATCATTCAAAGTTTGATTCCAAATCACCATGCCGACGTAAAATCCTGATAATATCTCATAATTACCATATTACATCATACAAATTATTTGTTTTGGTATTATTTTAAAGGCACGGTGACATATGACACATGACTTATTTGCCGCTGCGCCAAAAGTCGCTTTAACGCGAGGAGAATTAAGCAAGAAAACATGGCCCGAAATAGAGCGCGCTATATCACACAAAAACCATCCATCAATCACCATGCCCATCAAACATTGAAATTCTATCTCAATTTCTAAATGAAACAGACAGTTCGCATGTCATGTTGTTGAAAAAATCACTGCGAACGAGTGCATTTCTATAGAAATATACATACTGTTTAAATAAAAACACTCTTCGTCGGAGTGACTTGTTAAACATCTTGAAAAAATGTTCCTCTTTTTGCTTTCTCCTGCAAATACTTTGCCTCGCACCATCTTGCTTGCCCAGAAAATGAGAGAGGGAGCTTTGGAGAGCTCATTTCATCTTCAGCAGAATCAATCAAAGCGAACGGGCCTTGTCCTGCTCACGACCTGCTCGCGAGATACACCATTTTCGTCCGGCAGACGACAAAAAACCTAGATAAAAACAGAAATCATGTCATCCAGTACGTAGCGCCTTTAACCATCCCAGTGGACAAAGTTGTTGAAAAATCACTGTGATGGAGTGTACTTATAGAGAAATATAGAGACTATTTCAATAAAAATGCTCTTCAACGCAGTGGCTATTTGGACGATTTTGCCCACTGGGATTGAAAGTATTTGTTTTGTTCAAAAAATCTTTTATTATTCCATGAAGCGTTTCTTTCTTATTACATAATACCTATAGTTTTTTGATGCATTCAGGAGATAACTTAATTAAGGAGAAGGCCAATTATAACCGGTTAAAACAGATCTTGATGTCTTACCTTTAATCGTTTGTATTGTCTGGTGTCTGGAAACAGGGGGTCCATACATCTTGATTCTCTTTCATAGTCGGATGAATAAAAAAGACAGATTGTTTGTGTTGAGTCCTTTTACTTGAAAGACCTTGACGACTAGAGAACACACGTCAATTATCCACGATGTCGGACGAAACTGCCGACATCTTTCATATGCAAGAAGGTGTTCTATATACACAACCGAAGTATGGAGCCGTTTTTGTGATTCTGGAACCGGAAAAATCATTTCCAAACGTTGATGTATGTATTCAGTTTAATTTGTCAATTTTTCGAGGCCATAACATGACTGATTCTTCTATCAATAAAAAGTTTGATAATACATACGGATTGGTATAAATTTAGCTACCGTCTATTTACAGACCTCCATCATAGATATTCATTTATTTTGCAAAAGTCATGAACTAAAACTCTCTTTGAGTGTGAAAATTTCTACGGTAGGGTATGTCGTGTGTTCTTAGTCACAAGTGTTACCAGATACAGACGCGGCGCCATAGAGTGAGACTGCGGTGGCATCACTACCACCACCACCAGACAGAAGCAGGTTTTTTGTCAAATAAAGTTTTCTGTCTTTCGTTTTTTTCACGATATTAATGTACACTCAGAAATGGCTGAGCTATATATTTTAGTGATTAGCAAAACGGATCATATTTATTTATTTATTTGTTTATTTATTTATTTCCTGGGATAGACATGTCTTAACAATGATAATCACATTGAATTGAATAAAATCATATCATAAAAAGGAGGTTAGATTCCCAGTCAATAATTTAGATGAAATATAGATGATATTTCAATAAAAAATGTCTTTGTCGCAGTGACTTTTTAATGATTTTTACCAATGGGTTTTGGGATGAAAAAACATTTGCTTATTCGAAGAAAACGGATCATATTTATTTGTTTATTTATTTATTTATTCTTTCTTTAAAGTCGATAGACAAAAATTTAGACTACGGCTAATTCAAATCGACGATCATAAAATTAAGTAATATTTACACTGAGATTAAAAAAGAAGATTGAAATAACAATGAAATAATAAAAATTTTATATATCCTAGATTGTAAATAAAAGTGGCACAGAGACGGCAACTGCACCGGATACTTGCTATGTTCTGATACTTGTTATGTTCTCTCTAGCTCATTTTTAAAAAGAGACAACGAAGAGGCATTTTCTGCAGGAATCCGAAGTTTCTCCCATAACTTAGAAGTGATAATAAGAGATACTTTGGACCACACAAAATAATGTTAACGTGGCTTCGTGGACCGTTCTTGCAGTCATTTGTATTTGCTAATTAAACATAGGGATAAACCTTTCAAGTATTGGAGCAATTAAAACCAAACAGATTAAAAATCAGGGGGTGATGACAGACGAATAACATCATCTTAAGTTATACCCAATTAGGAGATTTAAGAGGATATAAAGCCTTTAGCTAAAGAGATTTTCGCTTAAAAACTTTCGTTCCAACAAATAGTAATAGGAGAAACCAGAAAAGACATGATTACGTAATGATTACGTAAGGATTTTCCCCGGCACAGCCGGTACATATTTGTTAAAAATCTCTGCGAAGGAGTGCATTTCTATAGACATATACACACAATTTTATTAGGAGTGTTCTCCGTCGCAGTAGTTTTTGACGATTTTGCCCACTGGGTACCTAAATATATAGACATCATATAACTTTCTCCGGCCAAGACCGTTTCGTTGATGATGGCTGGATTTTGGGCCGATTATACATTCCATATGTGAGGCAAAATGGTTACATAAATTTTGATATTGGATTTGAGAACTATTGACGTAGTCTAAGAATATTTTTGTTTCCATGTTAATGTTTCACTTACATTGTACTCAATGGGCAAATTTGTTGAAAAATCACTGCGAAGGAGTGGATTTCTATTGAAATGTGCACAGTACCTCAATGAAAATGCTCTTCATCGCCGTGACTTTTACGATTTTGCCTACTGTGTATGGAACAGCTGGATCGTGACATTAAATGCTGCGTCAGCAAAATGTTTGATCACCTAGATCTCGAGAACGGTTCATCGTTGCCATCTAATCCCAAAAATTATTTTCACCAGCTTTTCACACTCGTCTACGACTGTGTGTGATTTGAACGTTCGCAACTATAACCACGTGACCTTTATTGCTTTATCATCACTTTAGCCCCTTTGCGTACCCAAAGATAATGAACTCATCATAAGGTCAAGATAAAATGTGTCAGCGGTTTTCTTGTGAGATAATCTCCACGAGAGAGCCAATCAGTTTTTTACTTTGTTTGAGCGCTTTGTTAATAATAAACAGCTGCTTGTTCCCAGACCATTTCCCAATTGTTCTATTTCTACCCTCAGTTCTATATATAACAGTTCGTTATACTTCATATAAAGGTTATTCACAGTAAGGAATTGGTGGTTTTGACTCAGGAAAAGCATCTGACATACCATTCTTGTTTGTTCCTGGATAAGTCAACCCAGTGGCTTTTTAACGATTTTGCCTACTGGGAACCTCCCTAACAAATGAAAACAATGAGACAGATATTTAATGGAGAATATTTTAACTGAAGTGTGTGCTTTCTTTTGAGTAGGCCTCCATCGCTGTGGAAATGCGCATGATGCTCTCCTATTCTTATTTCCAGAACCAAAAAGAAACTTGATAATCTTCATTTAGACTGGTTTACCATTATTTCAGTTTGACGCGTAAAACGTGACTTTTAAAACTAACTTTTCCAGGGGTTATGAAACTTGTTTTGTACTGATGAATTATTTCCTTTAGGCATGTTTAGCTATTCGAAATACTATTAAAGAAACATGGGAAGCAAGCTCTACTTTTAAATTCAATGTGGTGGCTGGATTTGATCCGGAAGTATGGGAGGCAGCCATGAAACAATCTGGTAAAGAGGACTGGGAAATAAAGGCAGGCAGACTGGAGAAAAGAGATGCTTCCAGAAACATCGTTGAAGGAAGTGACAAATTCCTAAACACAGGAGGTATGATTCTGATTCGTGTATAATCAGTGAGAAAATTTTTCGGAAAAACCACTGCGAAGGAGTGCATGTCTATAGAAATAAAAAAAATAGAAATACTATTTTTATAAAAATGCTCTTCATCGCGGCGCCTTTTTGACGAGTTAGCCCATTTTTATAAGATTACCTCGGATTAAAATAAACATGTTTTAACCATCACCCTGGACCACTGTTTGTTGTAGCAAGCCTCACTGAGGGTCAAACTTTTTAGATTTTTGTAAATTTCACAAAAGTTAAGTACGAAACATAATGATAACAACGATTGTACTTTTAATTGGAAAAGTAAAAAAAATATTGAATTCTCATTTTGAATTGGTGAATATGTTAGCACAACTGTCGCTATATTTATTTGCTGTGGTACTGCAAACTGGCCTTCGGGTAAGGTAGAGCAATGCTATACGTATCTCTGGCGGTAAGTCAACTAATAGTTGCAAGCGAAGAACCAACCATTACGGATGGAAGCCCAAGGACTAAAAACTCCCGGTTACTTACTTACTATATGAGATAATCAAATGCAAATACGCTTAAAACGTTCTTTCACCTCTACAATCATCACTTACTTTCACCACCAAAAAATAATCTTTAATCTACATTATCTTAAATCAATTATACGTAGGATTGGCATGCATTGTTGCTCGTTCCGGTGACAACGACGTGGAAGCATTTAACATAAAGCTAAATGAATTAGAACGATCCTTGAATGCAATCGGCGAGGAGTATGGGTTGGTAATTGAGAAGACAGTTTGTGGAACGACCAACGTTTTGAGTGGAATATTCATCGATGGCCTTGGCAACAAATCTGAATCGTCTGCTTTACAGGAAGCTATAGGTTGCAAAGCTGGAGTCAATGGTTATCCTGGTGGTAGTTACATGTTGCAACAAAAATTCAGATTTGACTGGGAAATTCTGAGTCAAAAGAATGTCATTGACCTGGCAAAGATGATTGGCAGGCATAAGGAGAATGCTCTTGTCGTCGGCAAAACAGAGAGAACGCATGTTACACGTGTTCATTTGATCAAACCAAATCTTCACTCCACATCTAACTTCAAGCTCCATCGCATTTCAATGCCCTTTGATGATACAAAGACTGTTGAAGATACTTCAGGAGGATTTGGTGGTGCCAACAAAGAATCAGGACTCTTCTACATTTCTTTTTCCAAGTCCCAAAAGTACGTCAAACAGCTTCTGGAGAATATGGTGGGAGAACGACCGCAAGTTACCACTGATTCCTTAATTTCAACAACTAGCTGTATAGGCGGTGCTTTTTACTATTTGCCAGCTGCAGAAGAGTTTGGAGTTAAAAGTCCTGGCCCTCTGCCGATGTCGGATTTACTGTTTGATCACTGGGATGTCAAGCCTGAGAATAACAAATATCTATTCTATAACCATAAGGAATATCTCAATCGCATGTTGAATTCAAAACGGGCCATTTTAAGTGGTGAAGAGAATGCAGAGAATGATCAGTACCCTGATCCACCAAGTCAAAGAATCCTTCACCTGTTGAAATCAACCTTTGAAAATTGGGAAGATACTTGGTTTCACCCAAGAAAAGCTGAGCCAATCCCGCATTTGTTTACCTTCGATAATGAAAATATCGAACCTGAAAATGAACCTTTAATTATCAGACAAGCTCTAGCTGTGAAATGCACATTAGGAAGTGTATATACGACATCTGATTTTGAAGATAATCTCAAAGAATCCTATGGTGTCGTTCATGACCTGTTCAGAATCAATCCGCGTGACATTCTTGCTGGTAAGATGCCTTTGTATGGACTGGGCATTGGTCAAATAGCAATGCCTTATCTCAAGCCTGACACAGAATATGAGCTTTCTTCAGAAAATATTAAAGCTTATTTTCACAAGTTAAACGAAGTTTCCGGATATGGTCATGTCGTTCCTAATTATTCCACAATTCTCGCTATCGGTGTACCGGGCTTTCTACAAGAATTGCATAGATTAAAAGAAAAAGCAGGCGATGAGAATACAAGGCAGTATTATCGAAGTTGCTCTATAGCTTTCACTGGTATTCGTGAGTACCTAGATAATTATGCTAGCTTAGCATTCCATTTAGCTAAAGAAGGAGATTCTAAAGACATTGATTTTGCACTACCGGAAAGAGACATTAAGAATCTCAAAGGTATTGGTGAACGTATGAAACATTTGGCGACAGGGAAACCAAAGTGTTTTTTAGAGGCAATCCAGCTCATATTTTCATTACATGCTTGCCTTCATTTAACTTCTGAACCAGTTTCGATTGGTCGAATTGACGTAATGCTTGAACCGTTCCTTCAAAAAGAATGGGAAAAGTATGTGGAGAATCCAGAGCAGTATCAAGATATCATTGATGCTTTCTGGATCAAGATTGGTGAAAAAGTGCAATTGAGTAGAGAGACCAGACTAGATCTCTATAAAGTTGGTACTATTGCAGTTCCTTATCGAAGTGATGGGCGGTTTCCCAGAGGTGATGGATGCAATCAGTGGGTGCAGCAGATTACTGTTGGTGGCTACTCGTTGAATAGTGACGGAGAAAAAGTCAGGCCTAGTGAAGCACGTGATGCAATAGCTGAGATGTGTTTGAAAGCTGCAAGACGACTGCCGTTAAATGCACCATGCCTTTCATTAAGAGTACATCATAGGATGAATGAAAAAGTCTTGGCAGAAGCAGCAAAGTCCATCTTGAGTGGTGGTGCACATCCTATATTACACCATGACGAGCGATTAATTCCAGCATTAGAATATGCGGGTCTTCCGTTAAGACAAGCTGTTACATACTCATCTGATGGTTGTTACGAACCAATCATTCCTGGAAAATCTGAGTTTTCATTCGCTTATGTGCCCCTGCTTAAAGTCTTAGAATACACTATCAATCGTGGAGCTTCTATTTTTGAGGCAGGACCTGCTGGGATGCGAGGTTATTGCATATCACAAGAGTTTAGACCAGGATCTGACGACATCAAAAGCCTTAGCGACTTAAAACGGCAGTTTGGAAAACATCTTCGTCTTCAATTTCATGATGCTATAGCTGGCCTTCTACTGAATTACGGCAACATCTCAAATATCTACGCATCGCAACTGTTGTCCACGATGATTGATGGATGCATGAGAAGTGGCAAAGACATCTACAACGGTGGAGCAGAAATCAAGTTGATAGCTTTGATGGCGATCTCGTTTGCTAATACTGTTGATTCCCTATATGCTATCCAGGAGTTATGCTTTGGTGATGATTCGACAATTTCATTGGAATACCTTCTAGAAGCGTTGAAATCTGATTGGGGCTTCAACTTGCAAGAGCCATGGCAAGATCCAACTGATGGAGACATAGCCAGTCAAGTTAATGGGTTAAACATGAAAATGATCAGAGAAAAGGCATTGGAATTGCCAAAGTTAGGTCTTCGTGCTAAAGAGAATGAAAGAAACGCCAAACGTCTATCAGATTCCAGATATAGCAGCTTGGAAGATATTGCTGACTGGTTAGCCAAAGAATGCGTGCAAGCCTTCAAAGAAGTAACAAGTAAAGATAACGCCAAGTACCCTTTACAAGGCATTATAAAAGGTTTAGAAGAAAAACATGGCGAAATTACATTCGCCCTTGGTTCTGGAACATTTGAAGGTTATGTGGGCTGGGGCCTTGGAATAGCTGCATCAGCGGATGGCCGACGAAAAGGTAAGTGAGGTACCAGCTGATGTACAACATGTAATGTTAATAAGATTTGTCAAGATTTAGTTAATGGTTCCTTCGAAATTCTTAATGTTAGTTGAGTTCTTAATGTTGCTGTGTCTTGCTTAAGGTGTGTCATTTAAATAACTTTGCAGGTCAGCCAATTGCTTCAGATATGAGTCCAACACCGACGCCGCAAGATCTACCAGACAGCATCGTCAAAATTGATGACGTTTACAGGTATAGCCTATCGGATTTTATTTTGACGCGAAGTACTTGATACAAAGTTATTTTTAACAGATTTTTTCAATAATATCTCGAAAAGCACTGAAACGAAACCTATGAAGATATAAAACGTTGATCAGTGTTGACCAATTGGTTCTTTGTTAAAGCCAGCTATCGTTTCATTAGACATAATATACTTATTCCTTTTTTGATTGGCCATAAACTTCCAAATGTTGCATAGATTATTGTTCGTTTTTAAGCATGTTAGAATACTGGGACATTCCTGAAATGAAGACGAAATATTCAAACGGATGCGAAATTGATTTAGTGATTAGTGAAGGCACTAGCGAGGAAAAGTTGACAGACTTTCTCAGACACTACGCAAATGAAGATAAAAAACTTGGGGGAAATGTCTTAACAAGTAAGTAGCTTCATATCACGGTCTACGAGTATGTTACGGTTACAGTATTTGCATGTAAGTTAGAGGTAAATAGTATTCAAGAGTGATTTCACTTGACGTTTGATTTGACATCACTTTTAGTTACTTGTGCCGATCAAGATACATACCGTGCCGCCATGAACAATCCTGAACAACATGACCTGATTCGAGTGAGAACTGGAGGATGGACGGAATTTTATATATCGTTTTATTCACCTCATCAGGTAATAAACTGTTCGATTTCTCTAAGTATTCTCGATTTTAACAAAAGTGTATTATAATACGACACCTACTATACTTGATGGGAAATTTCACAATGTGATTGGCTCAGTAAACATTTTACGACTGTCTCAACCAATGAGATTGCAGGAAGCTTTATTGTATTTAAATCTATTAGCTACAACAGTTACGTCGAACACGAGCAGTCATTAGCTCTTCACCAGATGTTACGACAACGACTATCGAAGCGAATGACGAAGAACTCCCAGAGCGAATACGAAACAAGAGAATAAGAATGGATAGAAGAAAACGAAAACAGGAAAAACAAGAAGAGGAAAAACGTTCAAAAATGCCGAAATATGTTTACTAGACGCAAAGGATAGCAGAGCGAAAATCTTGGTGGCTGCTAAAACAAGTCGATGTGCTATGTATAACACCACGAAAAAGTGCTGTTGTCCTTTTTTTCTCGTCAATGAAATCACCAAACCAAAAACGTTCATTCAAGCTATGCACTTACTTAAATAAGTATAATGTTTTTTGCAACTTTAGTATGCATATGTCTTGTACAGTCCTAAAACACGCTTCCATCATGCTCATTCACATATTTGTCATTTATATATCGTGACTTAACTTTTTGTGCGAACTTTACTTAATTTTTAATACCTCTTGTAGTGAGCTCTGCCCGAGTTTGGTACCACCGGCCCAAATTTGTACTACCTGTCCCAATTTGGAATAACACCTTGTTAAAACAAAGCAGGTCGAATTTCTAACAAGATCTGACCCAATCTTTAATAGTGAAAGCTCTACCTTTTCAAATAGGCTTGGTCTAATTTGTAAAAGAACCGACTTAAGGGTTTCCTGGATTAGGATTTGAAGTACCATTGGTGTCTCTCCTATATTCACACGATTTGATTGGTTGAAGTATTTTCTGTTTTCCTATAAAGTTTTGTTTGCAACAGAATCGTCTTTTTTCAATCATGCACAGCGGCAACAAAATTTCAAGTAAGCGCATCATCTAACCAGAAAGAAATAATTTTTTGAGAGGATGTCCTCCCTGTTTTTTTATGTATGGCACCTTATATACCCTACACACTTTTTCAATGCACGGTATTTAAGAAATACGATTTAGTTTGAACTGTCTGTACCGTCAGTACACCTTTCCCGAATGCGAAACTTAGAGGCAAGGTCATATCATGGTGTTTAAACAGACATTCAGGAAAGGTCTATTATCTCCCGAATTAATCACCTCACATCATACCTGCGTTTTACACATATGTAACATCCATATGTTGAAGTTGTAAGTAGCCAGGTACAGCGCAATTCAAAGGCCCGGCAGGTGTGCTTGGAACTTTTGTAAAATATATATGACTTTTAAGATTTACCACAGTTAATGATATGATATCCGTATTATGGAGTTTCATTCTCTCGAGTATAATTTGATCTTAAGAGCGCAAATTTTTGCGATTACACATCCTAGCAATGAGTTTGTATTAGATGGGCAACGCTAGAAACTCAATTAACAAGCTACTATTAAGAAACATCTAATGATAGCACAGGCTGATTTAGAACAAACCAAACTTTCTGGAGGAGAGTTAAGTTATTAAGAGAAGTGAAGAAAAACGAGCAATTAATAAAGCGAAAAGAAATTTTGTGGCAGTGTGCTCCTCCACAAAGCTTAATTTTGTCTGTATCCACCTCTGGATTTATAAGAATTGTTTATGGTAATAATTGCCCTTCTACATAGTACCACTAAAAATGATGACAGTGTTCATTTGTTTTAAGGATTAATAACGCTCCTTTCTTTCTAAAGCTCCTTCCTCAATGCAATCTGTTAGAAAAGTCTATCTCATTCGTGAGTAAACAAACCGCAAATTTATCTCATAATTGTATCAGTAGTCTAAAGATTTTTTTAAAGATGAGCATTTTAGATGTAAGTGTTCTTTCAGAAATAGAAATTGCAAATAAGTTTCGTCAAAACGCCTTTCTCGAAATCCCACCCACCAATAAAATTTGGATATTTTGTCAAACACACCTAAAGATTTCCAAGGACGTCGCATTTTTAAGGTATATTGCAACACCTTTGCGATTTTTTCGCACATTTGCAGTTTTTCTATAGGTCACAAGACACTCTTTTTAATTATAAATCTTTTAGCTTAATGTTTTTATTGTAACTTTAATGTTGACATAATGAGAGGAATAGCATACTTTTTAAAGTCTGTTCATAAATTATATGCACTTATTTCAGCTTTTATATAAAAACCAGGCTCAAGGGAATTTATGTAATTTGCTAAATCTGGTTTCCACATGGTAACTGAAATTAGTGCACATATTTTTTGAACAGACTTTAGCAGTGCACGTATTTTTTTTAAAGCTGTGATTGTTTTACCTGAAGATGTAGCAGAAGTTAAAATTTAGTTAAGCTTCGTACTTGAATTTTTATTGACTAATGTTTGCGGCTGTTTACAATGAATCATGTTTTTTACTGACAGACTTTCTTGCAATCTGTTTTGTTATATGCTGTGGTGTTTTCAAATTGAAACTTTTTGTGCAATAAATGTGCGAATGTAACGTCTTTAAATAGTACTGACTTTTATTTTGCTGTTGTTGAAGATTCAACAGGTTTAACTTCTTAAAACTGACAACTATTCTCACAACTTTTTAGAATATTGCTTAAAGTAATCCCGAAGCCAGTAATTACAGCATTGCATTGTGGTAGTTGTATTCGGTATAATGGGAAAATTCGGAGGATGATAAATATTAACAATAGTGCACTCTGTAGAGACAATGGGTAAATGAATATTGTTTTCTTTCCCTCTGTATGTTATTAAGAAACCTCCAATTGGGAATGACCAACAGTGTCGTAGACACGAAATTTTTTTTAGGGGGGCCCTGATGTTTAGTAGGGAACTTACGAAAGTACGACGGCAACGTGGACGACGACGTACAAGATATTCATCTTCTATGAATCACAAAAGAGCAGAAACTATACACTTGAGTTAAGAAGTTTATTTATAATGCCTAAATTTATCGGAAGTACTGCTGTTCTCACGTCTTCGTTTTCGGTACGACTTCAAAATAGTACTTTTCACGTTGCGTGTAGAACGTGCAAATCTAATAATGATATTAGTAAAATTAAAAACATTTCCCAATAGTATAGTGTGAAATGACTTCTATTTTAAAGCAAATCTATGGAGTAAAGTGAATCTTTCGTTTGCCTCACGTCGTCGTCCACGTTGCCGTCGTAGTTTCGTAAGCTCCCTAGTATCTAAGGAGCCCCCCCCCGGTGTCTACGGCACTGACCAATTGGGAATGACATTAGCCATATTTTGGACAGTTTCCCATCTTAAAAGACATCTTAAATCTGTTATATACGTCTTTAAACGACGTCTTTAAAACGCTAAAGAGACGTCCTCTAAACGGACAAATCCGACTACTTTAAGACGTCTTAAAGATTTTATCCGCTAAAAACGTTTTAAAGACAACTTGAAGATGTCTTTTTCAGACACACATTTTTGCTTGAGTAGTCATTGAACACTCACAGTTTATTTTTTCGTTATTTCTTTCCAAACAATTTTCAGTATTAACAAGAGCCAGATGGCGCAAAACGGTAGCAGCAATTGTACTTAAAGTTATGAAAAGTTACTACCACAAAGTTCTTTGAGGCTTGTGTTTTTTATATCTCACTGGTGGAAAACAGGCATATTTCAAAATTATTAGTTAGTGTAAAAAGCGTCTAATCATAAACCACCAGAAATTAATTTATTAAAGACAAAAGAATTATACATGCGTGAGCTGTATATGATTTTTTATAAGAAAATTTTTTGTAAGGCCATGTGTAGAAAAAACCACGCGTTTCGAAAAAAAAATATAATGTTTTTAATTATAATTTCATGAAACCAAAAATGAATTCAAACAAATAACTGCCTTTTCGAACTAGATCTTTGAAAGTCTTAATACAGAAACAGTGTATAGTGGCTAACAAATGAGGTAATAAGAAATTTTGAACTGATAAGCTTTACTAACAAGAAAAGCAACATATCAAGTATTTTCAGTTAGCGTAATGAACTAAAAGTCCCATTTCTATGTAGACCTATTTGATAAGAATTCATTCTTTCATGGATTAAGCTACAAAATATCAGATTATGTACTTTTAAAACAAAACGCAATCCACTTTTAAATGTTTGATATAGAAAAGCTTCCAAAATTCGAAGTCTGCGTGCCTTTATCAGACGTTACATTGCGTTATTAGTAGAGTCTCGCAGACTCTAAATCGCAGACTAATTGCCATTTCGGCCGGAGTAGTAGTAGTAGGAGGAGTAGGAGTCCACGGGTGTTTTAATACGGTATTCGCTTTCGCTGCTACCGTAATAAATGAATGAATAAACCCAGCGGGCACAAGACGTCTTTGAGACGTCTCATTTTAATCGTAAAATGGTCGTTTGCTTTCCAGATCATTTTGCGACGTCGTAGGGACGTCTGAAACGGGACGTCACAATTGGGATCCTTTTACGACGTTTTTGGGACGTCTTTATACGGATTGAATAACGACCTTCGAAACAATTATAAACTTAAGATCATTTTGGGACGTCGTAGGGACGTCTGAAACGGGACGTCGCAATTGGGATCCTTTTACGACGTTTTTGGGACGTCTCTGTGCAGATTCAATAACGATCTTCGAAACAATTATAAACTTTCAAAAGCAATCAGTCTGTATAGAATAATTTATTGTAAATGTTTTTAAACGTCTTGACAACAAGCAGCGGTGGCATAACGGTTACGAGTTCGGCTGGCACACCTGAGGTTCCAGGTTCGGGTCCGCCTGTGGCCTATTACAGTTTTTGAAAGAGTAAACTTCATAATCCTGCGACGTCGTTACGATGTCGTTGGGATGTCATCGAGACGTCTCAATGAAGATGTAATTGGGACGTCTTTTGAGATTCCCACTTCGCGACCATTTTGCGACGTCTTAGGGACGTCTTGAAAAGACGTCTTTACGACGTAATTACGACGTCTTTGTGCCCGCTGGGAATAAACTAATGTATCTTAAACTTGGGAACGTCGCGGTCCGTACATTCAAAATCCGACATTGACACAACAGTTGTGACCTTTTACCTTTTTGCACAAAAGTCTAGGAATAAATTTTGTAATGGAAAATTAAAAAGAATGACTACTTGAAGCAGGAATTGTATTGTCATTATCAACGCAATGATAATGCAATTACAGTGTTGCAATCGTGTTTGTGTCGCAACGTTCATGTTAATACTTAGCCTAGTATTACTTCCAGCTACTTGCGAAATCGAAACTGAATGCTTTAATGCGCATGCGCAAATGTCCTTACAAGTCCTCTTCTTTTACATGAAATTCTACGGCGTTACGAAAGCGATAATAAAACGTCTTGAAAACGTCTGGGTCTGAAGACGTATTGTGGGCGTCTTAAATGCGCATTTTTAAGATACGTCGTACGAAGACGTGATTAAGTTACTAATGACGTTTTGAAAACGTCTTGCGCCGGCTAGGTTTTGAGTTTCTGGAGGAATAAGGTTTCGTTGTCGTTATCGTCTATGATTTTTAAGATCATTTCTGATTAGTACTTTTCAAGTGCAAGGAAGACCGTGTAAGTCATAAGATTAACAGTAATGCCGCCGACTTGCTGCTGTAATCAGTTGTTTTTCACATGTTACGTCATACAATACAGAGACCCAATCGAACGCGACGTTTTTTGGGGTTGTCGATGAACGGGGAATAGGACACATCCTTTTCGAAGTTAAAGTCAGTAAAAACTTTTACCCGGGTTACTAGTTTATATATATGCTTGAAGATAAGAGATCATGTTCTTATGGGATTTTAAAATTTCTCAAATGATACTATTTTACAGAACGACATGCTTTCAAAGTTGATGTTGGTACCACTTGATAACATCATTAACCTATATTCATTTTAGCATGGAACGTTTCAAACTTTTCATACTGCATTTGTTTCAGATTCTACTGTGAATAAAACTTTCATAAAACTATGTTAACCTCTTAACCTATATATACACGATTGAGATTGTCTTCGGTTAATCCCTCGTCAAAAGTGAAATATCGTAACAGAGTAACCAATTCGTTTCGGAATAGACGTTTCAGAAAACATCGTTAATCTATGTCTTCTGTGTCTTCTCAACATGTTATGAATCCTGCTCACCAAAATACAGTGTAACCTCTAATAGCGACCAACTTCTAGGGACCAACTCGAAATAGTCGTTCATTGGAGGTGGTCGCTGTGAGGAGGTTTTCTTATGAGAGTTTGACAGTGACGGGACCAAAGTTTGGTGGTCGTTAATGGGAGGTGGTCGTTGCGCAGAGGAGGTCGCTATTGGAGGTTGCACTGTATTATATGCTTGCCGACATACAAAATCTTGTTTAGGCTTTTGAGCTTACAATCAGAAATATTTGCAATAATTTAAAGCTTATTACTTCGTTACTCATGTAAACATTGTGTTGTATGATGTAAACATTTGGAACGAAATTCTAATGGACCAACTTATAATACATGATAAGTTTAAGTTTACGAAGTGCTTAGCTCCATTAGCTTCTTGCTTAGTGATAGCAAATTAATGTGTTTCTGTTATGTAGTTAGGAAATCAATGGTGAACAAGTGCTAGCAATTACATTAAAATAAACCTAGCTAATCGAAACTAATATCACAAAACGTATAAGTTCCTTTTTGAAATGATGTTACCATTTTGAAAAGAATGTTATTTTATTGTCAGAAAATGCCTTATTATCGTTGACGTCACAGCTACAAAATAAGGTGTGTCCGAAATCAAAATGACGACGCTTTCCGAACCACGAGTTTTTTAAAACAAGCGCTTTTTTTTTTCTTTTTTCTTAAGACGGACTTCAACTTTTTTACAGAACAGAAAATTACTCAACATGCGTGTCCTTCCCAAAGTTGATGAAAGGAACTAGGATGAACAGCATTTTCATTGAAATATTGTGTATATTTCAATAGAAGTGGACTCCTTCGCAGTGATTTTTCATTAAATTTGTCCAGTTCGTCTCCGTCGTTTTCTTCACGTCGTTGTTCGTATTGTTACCACACAATTACGTAAGATCTGAAATATTACCTTTACATTAAACATTAAAATAACTTCAATTCAATTGCTGTGACCTCATACGAACTTAAACACTTGTAATTATAAATATTTATCTTGTCACATTATAAACATGAAAGCGGATAAGCACAAAATATGTTCTTTATTCAAACTCAAGATGTAAACCAGGTCTAAATCAGTTAGTTTCGTCTGCCTATGTTCCTATTATGATGTAAACAGACCTCTTCATTGAATTTCTTCGTCCATTGCGCTTCGATCTGTCACATAAAGTCTTCATTTCAGGATGGCCCGATTGACGTCGATTGACGTACAAGTAATGTCGAAATTGCAACTTAAGCGATATCGGAAAATATCTTTAACGTCAAACAAAGCTTTAATTATTTTGTATTAATAACAACTAATTAAGGTTAATTAACATGTCAAACATACTTAGCGAACCAATTGATTTTATATAAATACTTGTTGTTTTACATTTGATAAGGACATTCTAAAGATGAAGATGTTTACTTCTGTTTTGTTGGTAGTTATTTCTCTGTCTTATTTTCATGTGGTTTTTGGTACGCCGTGTTCCCTTCGTTATATTTCACTCTGGAGCAGAGGGTATTACCAAGCAAGATGCTCTTCTTTACAATTAAAAACTGTGCCAAAAGATTTTGACAAGGATCCTGAGGATCTGTATTTGAGCTGGAATAATATTACAGAAATTCGTAAAGGTGACTTCCAACGTCTCCAGAAATTGACAAAATTGTATCTGCATCATAACCCAATAAAGAAACTTTCATCTCACGTGTTCTCCAGTTTGACCAAGTTAGAAGTACTGTACGTTACAGCTGACCATATAGAAGACGGCGCTTTCCTTGGCCTATACAACTTGGAAACACTGGTAATCTTTGGCAGCAAGACTTTGAAAACCATTTCGAAGAGTATCTTTAAAAGTTTACCGGCTTTAAAAACCATTGGAATCGTTGACACAGGTTTAACGAAAGTTGACAGTCGCTTACTTTCTGGATTTGAGAACCTAGCAACTGTTTATCTCCAAAGAAACGAAATTGCAGAGTTAGAACCGAATGTATTTGATGGATCAACGAAAATTCAGCGAATATTTCTTCACGGTAATCGCTTATCAAACATATCTGAAACATATTTTCAAAATCTACCTAATCTCGAACAACTAAAATTATCAGACAATCATATTAAAATAATTGACAAAAATGCTTTTTCATCTTCAAAAAAGTTGGATAATCTTAATCTTGGTGGAAACTTACTCACAGTATTTCCCATATTTGAAGGTGTTAGATTGAAGACCTTAAATCTTAGTAGCAACCACTTAACGAACTTACCATCCGATACCGCAAGTTATGCTGATTCATACAGATCCTTGACTCACTTGTACCTTGCAAACAACCAACTACAAAGTTTTACCTCTAAAGCCCTAGAATTGTTATCTTTACAGGTGCTTCGCCTTCAAAACAATAGTCTCGCTAGCGTTGACCTTCAAAATCCCATACGAGATCTTGATGTATCATTTAATTGCTTCAAATCCAGGCCGCAGCTTAGCTGTTTAAATCAATGTTATATGAGGTATTGCTGTTTGACAAAACTTCCACATATAAGGGAAACAAATGATTACAGTGGACGAAATCTGGTCGATCTGTCAGGAAATAATTTCACTGAAGTAACGTTTTCTGGGGACGATAGGTCGCTGCATTACATGAACGTGAATCTCACTAATTGTAATGTGAAGAAAGTAATATTTTTGGCTAGCAGGCATGGTTATAGTCCATCTTTACAGACACTTGATTTAAGCAATAACTTGCTGACTGAGGCTTCGTGGGATTTTTCAAACGCTGTTAGTATAACAAACTTAACCCTGAAGAATAATAAAATTACGAAACTTGGACAAATCAATGGAGCCGTGGAATCTATTGACATCTCGAATAACATGATTAAGTCCGTCGAAAAGGGAGCATTTAACAGTATGGTATTGAGAAAACTCCTTTTAAACGATAATTTAATTGCATCATTTCACAATGGAACCATTGAATCAATCAGAGTTCTGAGGATTTTGAATTTATCTGGGAATGCTTTATCAAGCTTCGATGTTACAAACACCGATACTGTGTTGGAAACTTTAGATTTATCTCGAAATAGATTTGCCCACATCCCGAAACATATCAACAAGTTATTTGCATTGAAGCACTTAGATTTTTCACATAATAACATATCAAGCATGGACGGTGACGAACTGAACGAATTAACCAATCTGGAAATTTTGAAGATACGTCATAATAACTTTTCAACGATTGGATATACGTTTTTTCAATCAAACGAAGCATTGAAAGATTTCGATATCTCTGAGAATCATTTGCAATGCGATTGCAATTTGACAATCACGTTGAATAAGATTAAAAACAAAAATTTGAAGATTTACGGCCAATGCAAAGCAAACTCCAGCACTGTTTTGCCCATTCACACGTTGATAAAGCCTCTGCAAGAGCTATCTAAATCAAACTGTAACCTCTGCCCATTCTCACCATGCAAGCATAGAGGGAAATGTTTACCTAACAAGGCGTCAGGCTTTCAGTGTATTTGTGATCTACCATACACAGGACGAAACTGCGAAGTGAACACGCTGGAATGTTTCAAATCTCAATCTTGTGGATTGTGCAATTCCTCGACATGTGGGCAACGTGGACAGTGTAAAGAGATTTCTAGAACAGAGTTTCAGTGCAACTGTTCCCGAGGTTATACTGGGAAACTTTGTGAGACCTCTATTGAGCCATGTTACAAGACGAATTCCTGTGGTGTTTGTAACAGAACGACATGCAAAAACAATGGTTCATGTATTGAAGTATCTGTGGAAAACGCAGTTGTTGCGCAGTGCCAATGCCCCAAATTCTATTCCGGGAAATTCTGCGAGACTAACAAAGAATGTTTATCCAATGCAAGCTGTTATGATAGAGGTGTATGCATCAAACAGAATGGACGATCGATTTGTAGGTGTAATCAGGGATACGTTGGAGATAACTGCGAGATAAATCTACCGTATTGTCAACTCACACAGTCTTGTGGTGTCTGCAAAGCTTCTACATGTAAAAACAAAGGGAAATGTATAGAGATAAACAATAAAGACTTCTATTGTGCGTGTACAGGTGAATATATTGGGAAGTATTGTCAGATCAAATCATCAACATCGGAAAGTGATGAAGTGTTTTCGAAAAGCATTTCCGTTACAGACCTTGTTATTATTTTGGGTGCGTTGCTTGGAGTTGTTGTGCTAGCATGCTATCTCGTCAATTCAAAACATCCCAATATTTCATCTCATGGAAGGTTTGATGAGTATAGATTAGAAACGAAATAAAAAAATCAATTTTTGTAATATTTTTCCTTATTTAACAAGTTTTAACCAATGCAGATCTGTTTCCTTTACATTTTCAGTTTTACTATTTTTAAGCAGATGACATGTGATGATATATTTATGTACATATGTGTAGTATTATTTTGTTTTACTTCATATTTCACCCTCCAATTGTATAAACATGGTACATGGTTACACAGATATCAGTTATTGATCAGAATGTAGTGAAAATATGGCAAAACGTATTTCTCTAATTTCATCACACTTATGGAAGCTGGGAATCTTAGAAATTACAACTCCTATGTCACAAACCTAGTGCGAGAAAAAACCTAGTCTTAAAAAACAACCAGGGTTGGCGTTGGGGGCGAAGGTGGGGCTAAATAAAGCGAAATTTTATTCATCAACTGCTCTCACGGAAGTCTCATAAAGAAATTTGAATGAATGGGACATGACGTGCGCTTGCTAACCGAAACAAGCTTTAGGTTTACTTTTTTATAAACTCACCCAGCTGGGAAAGTTACGTTGAGAATACCGACGTTCTATATCGACGTCCTTACTGACGTTGCTATGACGTCGTGAATAGGTGTTGAAATGAAACACGTTTACGACGTAGGCAACCATCGTAGCTGCAACGTTCTCTATTTTACGTCAAGAATAACGTACCTTCAACGTCAGTTTCACATCGGATTGTGTATGTTCTCTGCATGTTCTCGCAGTGTTCAAAGCATGTTCTCGACATGTTCTCCCGAACTTAGCTACTTGATTGACATACCTTCACATTTCGACCTTGGTGGGGATCGAAACTTCGACTTCCAAGCCCGGAGGCGTGGACTTTACCATCAGGCTAGTTGATGCCTGTGACCTACAAGCTGGAACTTGGCCTCACCCGTAACAACTGGGTTAGGGCGGTTTGGTTTCTAATTACCATATTTTATCTATTAGACATACAACAAACAGAAGATTATGTTAAAGCAACATTGACTTACCGATGCTTTTATAACGTTGAAATCAAGTAACTTTTTTACGTATTAACGACGTTATCAGTAAGTTGAAAGAAAGACGTCGGATGATAGTAGTTTTAAGACGTCGTTTAAACGTCCAATGATAGTCGCGAAGATGACGTAATTTTCAGGTTTCAAATTTTACGTAATATTTACGTCGTAAATAAGACACTATAAGTACATAAATTCGAGACCTTTAGTCAACGTTGTTAAGACGTCAAGAAGACGTTGTTTTTAAGTTGGTCGGTAACCAACGTTTATGTTACCAAATTTCGACGTCGGTAGGATGTTGTGCCCTGCTGGGCAAGTTGTCAACAGATGAATAGTATACGGAGCACATTATTGAGAATATCGGTTATTTACAGATACCATAGACGTATTCAGGGTCAGTCAAAAGAAAAGAGGAGTCCGATGTTATTCTTTTCATTCTTAAGTGACAAATAAAGTATGGTGGCCGAGAAGGGCCATCGAGAAAAAAATTTCAAAATCAAGAAAAAGATTTTCAAAATCGTAAAAAAAATATTCAAAATCGAGAAAAAAATTTCAAAATCAAAATCAAGAAATTAAAATTGAAAATTCTTTCGGAGCCGTAATTTTGCAAGGATAATAAATAATTATGGCGAACAGGAGCTGTGGTGTGTTTTGTCGCGGTTGTGGTTTTTCGCTGGAAAGTGAGGATAGATTTTGCTTTAGATGCGGTAGAAAGGTTGAATCTGACCATTCAAGTAGCTCAAATATATTAGTAACGAATAATACTGACGTTGTCGGTGATGCACCGATGAAAGCTGCAAAAAGACCTCTTAAACTTTCAGAATACCAGGACGAAAAACGTAAACAACTTGTATCACATTTCAAGAAACCTAAATCCAATCAAAGTTCAAAGCCTCGCAGCTCTGATGGTAATGCTAATTGTAAAAAGTCAGTTCTTGTGAATGTTGGTATCATGACTAGGGATGAGTTTGGTAATTTGAAGCCTGTACGTGGAAAAAAACTGCCAATAAAGGTTTTTGAAAAGTGTTCTTCTACCGAATTAAAGTTAGCTTCGATAGATAAGCATGCATCTCATGACCAAACGTTTTGCAAATTAGAGGAGTACTCCTTGTTATGTCCGGATGGAAAAGAGGTTATATGCTTGCCGGGAGTTCCACTATCTGAGGAGCCAAAACCTTTTAGACTACAGGATTATGAATTAGAACTGTGCAAACCATACTCTCAAATAATATTCTACTTGTGTATGACATCACAGTTCGAAGCTGATATGCACAAGAGTAGTGATGACATTAAACTCGGTTATCTTGATGACAGTGACTGTCAACCTCCACCATTACCCTATCAAATGTCTATTCCAGATTACTTTGAAGCAGACAATATCCTGTCAGATTCTATTGTGGATGTAGATAGTAACTTGGAAACAGTAAGTCAACCTCGTGATAACCAGGATTTTTCTACAAACCAAGCCTCAACTTCTTCATTGCATGCTTCAAGTTTCAATACATTTAGTGAAGGATCAATAGTCAATGACAGTGTTCCAACTTGTTCAGATAGCACTTTGAAATCGAATTTCTATAACGAGTTGAAGAAATTGCAGAATATTTTTACAAGTGACCCTGATGACAAGTATAAACTAGTTATTCGTCGGCGTAAGGTATGGAAGGATACAAACGTTTTTTCTTAAAAGGTATTAAGCCTATTAAAGTCCAATTCATTGGTGAAGAAGCAGTAGATGAGGGAGGACCTTTGCAAGAATTTTTTTCTCTTCTGTTTGAAGATGCTCCAAGGTTTATAATGCAAGGGAATTCATCATTCACATTTTTGCATGATATTGAAAAGGTATCAAATGGGGATTTCTATCGGTTTGGGATACTCATTGCCCTGTCCCTTCTGCAAGGCTGTCCAGGCCTTCGAAACCTTATGCCAGCTGTTGCATCATACCTACTAGATGGACCTTCAGTAAAGCCTGATATTGGAGATGTGCCTAATTTTGAGTTGCAGGAAAAATTACAACAACTATCTCAATGTGAAAATGAAGCATTATTCTCAGAGGAACTGAACAATTTACCCGAACGTTTTGATTGTGGTGTTACCAAAAGTTCAGTGTCATTTTCAGACAAATGGAATCTGATTGCAAACATTGCATATCACTGTTCGATATCGATTTGTCTTCAGGAAATGAATGAAGTGAAGAAAGGTATGGAAATTCTTGGGGTTATTGACTTAATGAAAGAACATTATCAGGAAGCAGTGAAAGAACTAGAAATGTGTCAAGTCCAAACATGGGAGGAAGTGAATTGCTTGATTGGTAAAGTTATTTATTCAAGTGTAACTGATGAAACTGACTTAGTTAACAGAAATAAAAAAGAATTAGAGGAGGATATTTACTACAATTTTACAAACATGCTTGAGAGTTTGCAGCTTGAAGAAGCATCCAGGATGAATGTGATTGATCTAGATTTGGAAGCTGATGGAAATGAAATTACAATTTCCAAACCATTTACTCCAGAAGATATTGTTAGATTTTGTACTGGTTCAAAGTTTGTTACTCCTTCAATTATGAACACAGGAATCATTTGTTTCGTTCACTCAACACCAACAAATGATATTTCTGGTAGGCGTGTTACTGCAGATACATGTACAAGAACATTGGTGTTCCCTGTGAATGACAGATATACATGCTCCAGCCAGCAGTTCAAACTCAACTTGATAGAGGATATACTTATGGCTCCTTGGTTTGGGAAAGTTTAAACATTGTTTATATTTCTTCAAACTTATCTGAATGATATTTTTACTTATGTTACTTCACTAAGTACATTTTTAGTTTCTTTTTTTGAAAATAAGCTTGGATTTTGTTACCATTTTGTGTTGTTTGTACTTCCACTTGATATTTTTGTTTGCTTAAGTTGATCTTTTATAAGCCTGTATGTATATACTTTAAGGGGAGATATTTTTGTAGAAGAAATTTTGGCCCTAAATCATAAAAGTAAATTCTGTAAAAATAGCTATGAGTGACGAAATTTCTACTACAAAAGTTGAGTTTTGTTATTGGTTAAGATCCACATTTTATCAGTCTCCTAAAGTGAAAAACTAATTCTGATGTATAATACAATAACAAGTCACTTTTTATAGCTCATAAGATAATTTTATCCTACAAGTTGAGTTGTTTGTTGTTGTGCTATACTTATGACGTTTTTTTTGTTTTGTTAAAAAAGACGATTTTGTTGCTTTATAAACTTTTCCTATTCATCTTCAATCCCCGCAACGTACCACGAAATACTTTCCACTATCTTTAAACAGCATGTGATATGAGTTCTAAATATAAATTTCTACCACTATTCCAATTGTTAGGCGGGTGAATAAGATTTAGCTCGTTAACAAGATAGATAAAATATTCACTTAGTTCTTCATCATGTTCTTCTATTGCATCCTCCGCCCAATCGAGAAAGTCGTTCTCTGTTAAGACCTGGTTTACTTGTTCTACGCTTACTGCACGCTTACAGTTAAGATATCCACGTAATTCAGGGAGAAAAAAGAGTTCTTCAGGTCGGCCTGGGATAGTATCATGTCTAGATCGGCGGATGTAATGTGAGTTCCAAAGTTTCATAACTTCGTCAAGTTCGTGTTGAGTTAAAGCAGAGAATACGAACCATGCGCATTCTAAGTGCAATGAGTTACCGATTACCATTTGATTCCTTGAAACTAGGTCTTTGAAAAAATCGATTAACCAAGACGTAAATCCTCGCTTACAATGCGACCAGAAATTCTCTATTCGTTGATTGTAATGAGAAGAACCATACGTATGCCCATTAACAGATGAAACAAACTTGCATTGAATAGACGCACTAAGTCCATTTTCCGTTCCACAGTCGGTTCTAAGATTTTCTGGACAAAATCCAAACTTGACTACACTTTTTAAGTAAAAATAAGCTGGTACAATGGGGTTGTTATTAGACCTTGAAACTTTGAGCCAAATGATTTTCCTGGAAAAGCCATTTATGCAACCATGGATGGGAAAGCCAAATGGTTTAAGTTTGTCGTAACCATCCATGTGCCACACTGCGTTGGCACCAGGTGAAACGTATTTTCTTCTTCTTAATCTCCTGGCTTTCCTAACACGGGTCCCCTCAGGGTCAATTTCTTTTAACAATAACATAATTTTATCACGTGCCACAGAGACTAAGCCGAATTCACTAAGTCTTCGTTTTAGTGTTCTGAGTGACACTCATTTTTATTCCATGAAGAAGCTCTAAAAACTTTACAATTACATCGATACGGTGACCAGCATAAAAGTAATATCGGATCAACTCTTTTTCTGAACAAACAACTGTTTTCATGGTCGTCAAATCAAATTCCATCCTTCTCTTACATCCACAAGAAGAACAAAATATTTCTTCATCTCCAAGAGCTTTTCCACAGTTGTGGCAATACATTACGCGTGGAACTGAATCTGGTTCCGTGTTCAATGGCTCTGTTTGACATCCTGATATTTTTTCCTCGATTTTGAAATTTTTTTCTCGATTTTGAAATTTTTTTCTCGATTTTGAATTTTTTTTCACGATTTTGAATTTTTTTCACGATTTTGAAATTTTTTTCACGATTTTAAAATTTTTTTCTCGATGGCCCCTCTCGGCCACCATAATAAAGTATTTGCAGTGGGCAAAATCGTCAAAAAGTTACTGTGACGGAGAGCGTTTTTATTGAAATTGCACTCCTTCGCAGAGATTTTTTAATAAATGTGCCGGCTGGATTTGCACGTTTTTCTGTTCTATTATGACTGAACTCTCCTCCATAAATTTCGTTCAAGAACAATAAGATTAGAAAAATTATATGTTGACATTCACAACAACTTGAAAAAAATATACAAAACTTGTTTTGGCGATTGAGTGCCTTCAACGACATTCGTTTCGTTTTTCAAAAATACTTATAATCAGTTTTCACCGAGAAAGTTTTTTGTTTGGAATTGTAAAATGGATATAGTTTTGAATGAACTATGTTGAATTTGGTGATTTATATTGTAAGCAACTGTCATGTAAGTTGAGCACGAAATAGTTTAGTTGTTAAAAATGTGATCATTGTTTGTTGAAGACCATCGTACAAATAGACTCGGAGAATCTGGGAAAAACAAATTGCGAGAAGATAGGCAAAGATTTGGAAACATAACATACACGCTTTTTTTATAAGCAACACTTTATAAGCAAGCGACCCTGAAATCATATGAAATTTTAAGCAATCACTAAGCAACAGGCCAGCCTCGCCACTTGGTAATTTTCATCCTTTCCTCCCAAAGTTTTATTAAAGCCTGGTTCAGACCTGGCGATTACGACGATTACGACGGTTAAAATTCAGTGTAATCGTCAGAATCGTCGTTAACGCCTGGCGATTACGATGATGAAACATCAGAAATTACTGATTGATTACTAATTACTAACGAAATACTTGAGAGTGTTTACACCTGGCGATTGGCGATTGCGATGATTAATTTATTTTTTAATCATCGTAAATCGTCGTGATCGCCAGCTGTGAACTAGGCTTAAACAACAAAAATTTCATCTCATTATCATTATCATGTTTTTTTCCGGATCAAAATTCATAAATTTTCTGCTGTTTTTGTTATGTTTTGAATGTTTTTATGAAACTTAAAATAAAGACGTTTTTTAAAAAAAATCAAGCAACATCTTAGCAACAAGTCATCCTGAACGTAGGGTCTGCACTAAGCAACGCAAGGCTGTACCTAAAATTTGCGTTGCTTCTAAGAAAAGCGTGTAACCCATATGGTGATAGAACCTACACATAAAATTGGCTGATAGGCTGGAGTTCAATTAAGTGGAAAACTGCTCATCAAACTTTCACAGAAAGTCTCATAAAAACGATTCAATGAACAAGTCATGATTTATGCTCTTTGACCGAAACAAACTTGACAAGATATTTACCATTTCATCTTGATGAACTGAGCAGTATTATGGAGATTATCGGTTATCTGGATATACATGAATTTTTAGTAATTAAAGCTTTCCTCCCATGCCAAAAGAAATATGACTGAAAACATTCAGAATATCACAGTAATACACGGTGCAGAAGAAAAATAATTCACATTAAAAACTTAAATTTGATCAACAAGACACTTCTTCACCGCCATCTTTCTCTCTACAAAATCAAAACACTGAAATCCCGTGTGACGTCAGCAAGTATCATCGTGAAAACGATAGTAACTGAAAGTTAGGCAAGTTTGCTGACCTGACGGGTTATGTTTCGTTAATAAATAACAAAATATACAGACTGTTTATATTTTCTTTTATTAACCCCTGATTGAAAAAATACCGAGATAGAGTGCGTATAATATATTTTTGTTTCCAACCCGTAAAATAAAAATATGAGAGACACAGTGATAGCGCGAAAACTTCCACACAGCGAATCCTTGGTTTCAGGAGAAGGAAAGAATTTGCAAATTCTACGACAAGAAAAAAACCTCTTTTATTTCTTAATTCTGCAAACGTCTTCTTATCTCGTTGCCTTAATCAAAGTCTTAAATTTGAAAATGATCTTCGCATACAAAAACTGCTTTAGGAAGGACGTCAGCTCTATTTATTCTTGCTATCCATGCTTTCGCCAATTAATCTTTTGGTAGCGAAAACAGACTCTTAGAAGAATTGCGCTTATTATTTGTACAGCCTGGTATAGCACACGACATGTTACCAAAAACTGATAGATACTTTAAGGGCAGAAAGTTTCGCGTGTCCAAAAAACCCGCGAAATCTATGGAACAAACTTTCACGTTTCGCGAGAAAAAACTTTCGCAAATTGAAGAAAAAGTTAGCTGAATAAATTCAGTTCACTAACGCGTGTTGTAAAAATGGCGGTACCGGCGAAACAGCTTAACTCGAAGAAAGTTGAGACATTCTAAAACGCAGGTTACTGTTCTCACGAATCATAAACTTGACCTCATTTCCATGATGAATCTCACCTTCAAGAAGGATATTACGTAGACATAATAAATGGATATCAGTGCATGTGAGATGTTTTCTGAATTCAAAATTTCCGCTACACAATCGTTCAAGTGCCTTGCGAATGGTAGCCCGTTGTTTTTCTGTGGTAGCCCGTGGGTAGCCCGTCCTTTTTACAAGAGTTTGACTGGTAGCCCGTGAGCCCCCCTTTTTCTAAAAATTTATATTTTTTTTTCTAAGGTAAATGGATAGGCTGGATTCATGTCTATTCCTCTGTCAGACTAGTTTTGAAATTTAGTTTTCTGCAAAACTGCGGGCTCACGGGCTACCAGTGAAATCCTTGTAAGAACGACGGGCTACTCACGGGCTACCACGGGCTACCAAAGTAAAAGACGGGCTACCATGTCTGACAAAGTCTTAGACAGTATTGGCAGAAAGCAATTGGTGCTACTCAATCACGAAACACGTAGTTCGTCTCGTTTCCATGACGAGCCTCACTTTCATGTAAAGACTTACGTAGACCTTAGAAATAGATGTCGGTGCATGCAAGATGTGTTCTGAATTCAGAATTTCCGCTACACAATCGTTCAAATGCTTTGCAAATGGTAGCCCGTCGTTTTGCTGTGGTAGCCCGTGGTAGCCCGTGGGTAGCCCGACCTTTTTACAAGAGTTTGACTGGTAGCCCGTGAGCCCGCCTTTTTCTAAAAATTTATATTTTTTTTCTCTAAGGTAAATGGATAGGCTGGATTCATGTCTATTCCTCTGTCAGACTAATTTTGAAATTTAGTTTTCTGAAAAACTGCGGGCTTACGGGCTACCAGTGAAATCCTTGTTAAAACGACGGGCTACTCACGGGCTACCACGGGCTACCAAAGTAAAAGACGGGCTACCATGTCTGACAAAGTCTTAGACAGTATTGGCAGAAAGCAATTGGTGCTACTCAATCAAAAAACACGAAGTTCGCCTCGTTTCCATGATGAGCCTCACTTTCATAGAAAGCATTATAGGGTCGTTAGAAATGGATTCTGGTCTGACGACACGTTTGACTTTTGGCAGGGTTTTCAGTTTCTTGGTCTTGTTAAGACAGTGTCAAAATCGGCCATACGACCATCTAGTTAACAATACGTTTGCCATATTTTATTCAAGCGTTTTCAGTGGTCTCGGGCCGAAGTTGTTATTAGCTTGAATCACTTTAAAAGCGTGATCTTTTTTTTTTTTCATCCTTTCAATGAGCATTGGATCATGGCCAATGAGCTAACTGACACACAGTTGATGCAGCATTTCGACAGCCCAATTTCTGTTTTTGACGAAGAAGACGCGGCTCAAATTCTACGTAGAGAATTTGCAAATCCCCCTGAGCCGATTGAGCGGATTCCAAACCAATGGCCTTATTCCGATGAAGAAGGGTTTTTTTTGTCCCAGGCCGAAACTTCTGACAATGAAAAAAAAGGTAAAACTGTGATCAGCAACCATGCGATTTAAATCTTATTTATTTTGATTCTTTTTTAAGCAACTGTCTTTTTTTTAGATTCAAATATAAATGAACCAGACTGTTCCAATGGAAATGAGGAAAACGGCTGGCAGAATCTAGTTGAAATAGAACTTAATGATATGGTAGAAAAGTATATTGTAAATAACAGCGAATTTCAAGAGAAACATACTAAATAGATATGACCACCATTTTGTTTGTATAAGGGAGAAATCGAGGGTGAAGCAAAGATTAGCAATCGTTGATTGATCTTAAAACATCCATCATGCCTGCACTCACTTCCTTTCGTTTATCGCCAACCAGTTTCTCCATGCATTTTTTGCTGCGTGAAGCAACGTCTCTTGACAAACTTTTTTGATAAGCTACTTTGGCCACGTAAGAACTGTGCTTTTGGTCACGTGAAACGATTTCTCTTTCCGATTGGTTCAGTCTTTCCGCACTTTCCGTCTCCACAATTTGTCGATAGCGAGTCGGATGTATATATTTGCCAATAGCTTCGTGGACGAGGACGCTCATGGCTGACGAGAACGCGGTGTATTGCTTTCCCTTGTTTGTTACGAGCAAATAGTCGCAGTTAGGACTTAGTTTCGGTCGCACTAACTGGATATAGAAATCGAGAATCTCCATAGTTTCGGAATCGAGAATCACAGTGTCAAAGAGATATCTTTCGGCAGTTTTAAATTCTTTTTGGTCGATGTAACCTCCATTGGTCTTTGCTTTATCAATCATTTCTATGGTTAAGTATTGATAGGTCATTGGTCTGGAGCACTTAACTCGAACAAATAAATAGGTAGCAATAAATCTCGTTGCAAACGCCAGTTGAGATGCCGACACTGTTCGTTGATCTCTGCATTCTTTTAAGATGTCTTGGAAACGATTGATGGTGATATGGGATGACGTTTTCCATTTCGTCCAAGGTCGCCCAACTTTTTCGAGCAATGAGCGTTTCCAAATCCAGGTTGCGAGAATACTCGAGTCTCTTTCTCTTTCCGAGATTTTCTTTACCACGTCGTATGTAAACTTCGGTGACGGCAAAACAACGTAATGTGCTGTCGGATACACCATTCGCTTTTCGAAAGTCAAGTATGTCTGATATTGATTTTAAGTAATTTAACGACGCCGAACAACTTAGTTTCCAATCTTCTTCAAGAGTTTTAAGGAACTCCATAATGATGGAGGGTGTACCCCAACAACAGTCGACAAATTCTTCGGTTAAACACGACTCTGATTCGAGGTCGTCAAAACTAGCCATTAAAAATTTCATACATCGTTGTGCACATTGTTTCGCTTCTTTTCCAGACTTCCCTCCTCCACATGGTGTACGCAGCCAGTTCCAAAACATCTTTCCAATACCATCGTTAATAGAAAAGGAAGGCTTGTGTGCTGTACATACTTTCTTTCTGATTGGCTGTTGTGCCTCGACTTCTTCCCTTTTGATATCTGGAGCTTCGTCAAAATAGTAATACCAACAATGCTTGACATCGATATGCTTGCGTAAACCTCGACTGCTTTTAAAACCAACGTGTAGGCAATTTTGCACTGGACAGATGCAAATATTTCTATCGTTTGGACGTAATACCAGCTTTCTCTTGTGTCTAGCAGCACCATTGATTCCAACCCAGTTCACAAATAATGTTCTCTTCGACATTTTTAAAACTTTTTTATTTTATTTTAAAACATTTTTTATAACTTTAAACTTATGACTTTTAACTTAACGATTACACAAATAAAAAACGATAACTTAGTTCTTTAAACTTCAATGACATATTTATACGGTAGTGCGTTTCACAGGAGAGTCATTTATTCATTCTTTTTGACAAAGGAACAATGTATTCCTTTTTAGTAGTATACACGAACTGTTCCATTACAAAAAGAATAGTTCGTGCCTTACGTAGTGAACAATTAAAACTTAATGATAAGGAAACATTTTGGAGTGCGCGATGGAAGAAAACGATCCTGATACGACACTCCATATCGATCTCCACAGTAGTGAACAAACTTTTTATTGACAAAAGAACAAGAGTGCACGATTTGTACAACATTGAAACATAAAGAACAATATAGATAATTAAGGAACAATTATGCGTGTCAAACTCTGTTCATTGACAGTTCACTGTCAAACTATTCTCAAGGGCTCAGTTTCAACGTGAAAATATAACGTGAGTGAAAGTTAGAAAGCTACAATAAGTTAATTTTCTTGTGAAAAAACTTTCGCGAATGAGCTGAAAAGTCCGGGTTTTTTTATTGATGTAATTTTTCTTTCTTTGTTTAAAAAGAAAGTAAAAAAAACTATAACTAATTTTCGGCAACTTTCGCGTTTTACTGTTTTGAAACGGCATTAACTTTCTCGAAAAAGGGCCAAAAACGTGAAAGTTTCTCCCCGCGAAAGTTTCTGCCCTTAAATTATAACAAAAATATGTGAACATAAATAAAAAGCAAACTAAAATCTTTGATCAACGTCTTTCCGTATGTTACGAAACAAATTGTTTATGAATGCGAATATGTATCAACAATCAGTGACAGAAATTGTGGCCAAAGCTGCAGTTGCTCCTAGTTTTGTGCTGCCAGACATTGTATAGTGCCCCCTCCCCCCCCAAAAATCAATATTGGATGGAAAAAAACTGATGAAACAACATTGATTGTGGGGGGAGGGGTCTTAATGTTCATTCCTTTGAAAAACTAGCTTTGGCCAACATATTTTGTTCGGGGGCTATATCGAAGGAAAAAGACGTGAATGTGTGAAGCGAGGCGGTATTTTCAGCGTGTTTTTAAAGCCGTAAATCTGGACATGAAACTTGCTGACGTCACAGGCCTTCGGATGTTGTTTTGAAAAATGGCGGAACGGGCAGTCGAGCTCTTACAAAAGTAAAAACGTGTTGTGAAAATATTGGACTTGACAAAGTAAATTATGGAAAATAAAGTTTATTTTCTGTATTACTGTGACATTTTGAATGTTTTCAGTTATCTATGTTTTGGCAAGGGAGGAAAGCTTTAATGTTGCGACAGCTACATTTGAAGATGATACAAGCTTTTAAGATATTCTATGCGAAAATATTTTCAAATCAAACAAAATGGAAATCGGTCATTGATTACCACATTCATCAAATAGATAATGAGTTTTGGATTCGATGATTTAATTAAAAATTACACGCTTAAATAGTTATAAAAACACGACTTTCGATTTACAGTGTATAAAATAAATTGAATAAGAATTTTAAACTGGTTTTTCAGCAAAAAAAGTTTTACAACAGTAGAGATCATTTTTTTAGAACTTTCGAATGATATATTTTTCATTTGGAAATGAAGATAAAATGAATAAATGCTGACATAATGCAACAATTTAAAAAAAAAACATTGAATGTTATAAACAAAAACGGTTTCCATCAAGAAAGTTCATGGCTTGGAATTGTTAAATGGATTTAATTTGAAGTAATTTGAACATTTTGTTGATTTTGGCGAATGAGATGGATCCATATTGCAAGCGATTGTCAAGTAAGTTGAGCACGAAATGGAATTAGTTGTTAGAAGTGCTATTGCTTGATTTGTAATGTTTTCATTGAAATCATCAAATGAAAACATGATTTGGTGAAAGTGTCTTTAATATTATCTTGTGTTTATATCGTTAAAGGTAGTGTCCGCTAAAAAATTAAAATATTATATTGTAGAAATATATTTTCACTGATTATGATTTTCTAGATCAAATTTCTTGAAAAGATTTTTTAAGCACAATAATGCTCGTTTAATAATTTTCCTTCGGCACATGATCGTCTTCTTCGATCGCCATATTGTGAACATGCTTTCAAATTCAAAACGAGATTAATTTGATATGTCTATTATGACGTAGAGACTTGGTTAGAAAAAAATCTGTATGAAAATGTTTTGTCACTAGTTGAAAACAAAATGTAAGGAAAAAGCAAAACATTTCTCATTTGATATTTCAACCCCCGTTCAATTTTTTAAAGATTTTTTCAAAGACTAAATGAACCATTCAAGAGTGCACGACCTGAAAAATCAACCTTTATAAGAGCCGTTTTTCACCAACTTGGAAAGGTGAAGAAGAGTTATATTGAATATTTATAATAAATAAATGAACGTCGTTCAACCTGTTAAAGTTATTTTGCACAGAGAACTTTTTCTATTCTAACATAGAACTTCTTCTAGTAAAAACCCACATCATGTACAGACTCGTTAAAAACAAGAACGTAAAAAACAAAGAACTTATAGAAAAAACTAAACAATGCAACACGCTACATACATAAAAAAGAAACCAACGCATTGTCGAGATAGAAAGAGACGTACGTCATACGAGTCACATATGCAGTATAGAAACAATCTTTTGTCTATTATCAACACAACCCTAGGCTTTTGGGGTTCCATTTCTCTTGCGAAAAATTAGTTGATAGCAGTCAAAAGCGCAAAATCATTTCATGATTATTCTTTTGCGAAATTCAAATCTGTTATCCATTACTGCGTGAACAAGTATACTTTCCCAGAGAATACTTATTATACAATGTATCCGCCTGACAAACCGTTATCATCAGACTTTGAGGGTGTTTACTGAAGGTACGGTTGTGGCTTTGCCTCAATTGTTCAAATACTTTTATAACTGTTCTTCGTATTAATTTAATGGTAACCTGGGGCGACCGTGGGGATGTCGAGGGGTGTGATGGACTCTCAATTTTGAAAATACGTGCCCTTTTTTAAACATTATGTTCTTTAGTACATTCAATTAATTATTCTTATAAATTGTTATACCTCTTTGAATTCTAAAAACAGTCAAAAACAGAACTCGTGTTCACAACTCGACTGCCATGGTACTATAAATTTCCTGCCCTTTTTATTCTTAATTCGACCCTTCCTTTTATTTTCAGGGAACACCCCTCTTCAGATGAACACACTCTTTAAGAAGTATGAAAATGCTAAACTGGATTACGACGAAGTTTGTAGAAAAGAATTGCTTGACCATAAGTTTTATGCCAATCGCAGACAAGTAATATTCATTAAAAACTCTTTATAAAAAAATATGTCTACTTTTTCCATTTGTCGTCAAAATATTGAAGGAAGAAAAAACTTTTGATTACCTCTACCCTATCATAAATAGTATTGTTGGACATGCAAATGAAGCGAGAAAAGTAAAAGATCTCACTTATGATTTCATCAGAAGAAATAGCGTCACGTAATGAGAAATCTTCGAAAATTTATCAAGATATAAACATATCATGTTTTACATAAATAAATATACTTGTCAATGGGTGGGAGTGTCTTGCCATAAAATCATAAAATTGTCATTTTCTTACAATTTTTGAAAAGACGCTCGGGTTTGGGGAAAAAGCACTGCAAGGTAAAAATCACCAGATTCCTCTTCGTAATGTTCACACAAATGGTTCACTTATGGATTGCGCTGATTTTTCAGGTTCATGCTGCAAACATAGCACTTTCCATGCTTTTTGGCTGAAGACATTATTTAATAAAGAAGAAGAACAAATTACTTTTTGATTTCTACCCATAAAATAGTTTTTAGAAAGTGAACTTTTTTAACGCAAAATTGCGATGAAACAAACGAAGAAACTCAGGGCATATCTATATGTGTTTTCACCAAGCTCAAATTTTCTAACCAAATCTCTACGTCATACGCATAATTGTGCATATTAATTAGTTTACCCAGTCTTTTTCCCAGCCGGCACAAGACGTCTTTTAGACGTCTAAATCAAGTCTAAGTTACGTCTTTAGAAAGACGTCTATCTAAAACGTCTTTTAGACGTCTTTAAGATATCTTGAAATATCTAAGTCGTCTAAAAGACGTCTAAAAATCGTCTTTAAAAGTACGTATTTTATTGGCACTTCCAAGACGTCTTTCAAACGTCTTTAAAAAGACATCTTTCTCAAGACATATTAAAGACGTCTTTAATATGTCTTTTTTTATTCTTCCCGCTTTATTCGATTTTCGAATGTTTGATATTCGATTTCATGACTGAGTGAAACAAAATCTTTATGTTGTTATCTTCAGTCAAACTACGAGGACAAATGAATTAATGTTAGTATAAAAGGTTTTATATGATCATATTTGATGCTTAAAAGCTGGTTGATGATTGATATTTATGATATACTGCAACCTATATACACCACCACCTGATTGTCGTATCTGAACCAAAATAATTCTTAAGCATTTTTAAAATTGTTCGTGCTGTTTACAAAAATATGTAAGTAACTCTTTTAATCTTTAACTCCCGATATTAATGAAATTCCGTAAGCTATTTGGTTGTTGTGCTAGGGTAATAACATGTATATTCAGCGATTTTGTTGCTTTGCTTTTAAAATTTTGCTAGAGTGGACAAAAAACTCTAGTTTTAATGGGTGTATTCCTTATGTTTACAGATTCACATACTTGATCATTTGGATTCAAACTTCTGATTTGGATTTTTGTAAGTATTTTTTATTCTCTTTCGATGCTTTTGTTATGGATGTTAGAGAAAAAAAGTCTCT
Source organism: Turritopsis dohrnii (assembly GCA_027922465.2). Classification (NCBI taxonomy): domain Eukaryota; kingdom Metazoa; phylum Cnidaria; class Hydrozoa; order Anthoathecata; family Oceaniidae; genus Turritopsis; species Turritopsis dohrnii. The sequence goes on from BQMF02000009.1 coordinate 1,844,823, forward strand.
TGCAAAACGTGTAAATGTATTGGTTTAGTAAATGTTATTTTATACAGAAGCCTTCCCTACATTATTTTTGTATTTCTTTATTTCATTTCAGGATGATGAGATATGGAAGAAATAATAACAGATACAAATGCAAGTGAACGAAATCAGTGTCTTTCAAACGTTATCTGTTTCAGCAAAAACCTTAACTATACTTAAAGTCTTTTTTCTGCATTGTTATTTTGTTGTATTACGTATGAAAAAGTACTGATTCATTCAAAAGAATATAAATATTTTAATTCAACTTAGATGTTTTATTTTCCCTTATGGCCAAGAAGCCTTTGTAAGACGTCTAAAAGACGTCTGGAAATGATCTGATTTGTCCGCTTTTAAGACGTATATAAAATGCGTCTTAAAGACGTCGTCTAGATATTTTGAAAAGACGCCATTTAGACGTCTAAAACAGACGTCTTTTAGACGTCTTGAAAAATGCGTCTTAAAAGCGGACATTTCAGAACATTTTTAGACGTCTTTTAGACGCCTTTTTGCCGGCTGGGTTTGCGTAACAGATGTTCAACATGATGAACATTGTGTTTTGTGAAAAGCTTTTAAAAACTTTGTGTTATACACTCTTTTTATTTTATAAGAACCATGAAATTTGAGTTGAGGCTCAACTGTTCTTTTTTTTTCACTTTCAGCCTCAAATTGTTCTTATTTTGTTCTTATTTTTGGTGGGAAAAAATTTTTTTGAGAAAGACTATTTTAAAGCTACTCAAAGTTTTTTGCTCTCAAACAAAAGATCTTTATCTAAATTTGAAGATTACGTAAGGGCGCGAAGCCAACGAACTAATACTGGTGTATCCGCCCTGTCTCGCTTGGATGCTTAAAGCTATAGGCTATGGCTTTAACCATCAACGACCTCTCTTCAAAGCTTAATAGAATTAGAAATGCCAAATTGAAAAGTCTCTATCGGCTCGCAGTCTTTATAATAAAATTTTCGGAAGGTTGAATCCGATTTCCAATGTCCACGTTTTACTATCACGGCAACAGAAATACCTATATTACAGGCCTTGGTTTTTGAGGCCGCTCTAGTTGAATGAGCTTTAAACATTGTTGTATCAATGCCTGCTAATCCCAACATTTGTACTAACCACCTGGAAACCGTGCTAGTGGTAACTGGCTTATAAGGCTTCACCAACCCCAATAATAACTGTCCATTACCATTTCTACGAGAATTTGTTCTTTTCATGTAAAGATCAATGGTTCTACACACACATAACGATTCGTCATGATCATACACCTGAAACTTTAGTATTGGCGTTGGTTTTCCTTTTTTCCATGTTTTCGACACTTTAGAAAATGTAAAGAGGTAAGTTGTTGGGCTTCTAGAGAGGAAATTAATGTTTAAGTTTGTCAACTCTGAAACCCTAAACGCACCTGTCAAGGCAAGAAGTGTCACTAGTTTGAAGGCCAATAATTTATCATTAATAGTGTCATCCACGGGTAGAGTTTTAAAGTACTTTAATACAATTTCAACATTCCATGTAAAGGAATATCTAGGTTTCGGTGGGTTTTCATTAAATACACCTGTCATCAACGCAGGTACCCTAGGGTGTTTTCCGACCACAACCCCATCTATAGTGTCATGATATGCAGAAATAGCTGAGCGATGAGTTCCAATCGCATTGTACCCAAGACTTGAATCAAACAACTCACCCAGAAAGTCTAAAACAAAACTTAAATCGCAATCAAAGGAATAAACTTCTCTCCTATCACACCAATCATACCACTTTCTCCAGGCCGATTCGTAATTAGCCACTGTTCCTGTTCTCCTGGATTTTGAGATAAGGTTGGCAGCCCTGTTTGATATGCCCTCTGTAGATAACTTTTTCCTGAAACTACCCAAGCCACTAGCCTCAGAGACTTGCTAACAACTAGTGGATGTACTTGCCTCCTTAGACATGTCAATAGATCTGTGCGTTATGGTAATAAGATTGGATGTTTTATACTCATTTTCATTAGTTTTGGAAACCAGGTTTGAGACTGCCATGCTGGGGTTATCAAAATCATTGTGCCCTGATCTCTCTGGACTTTTGTCAAAATTCTTCCTACTAGACCAAATGGTGGGAAGGCATAGTTGAAACCCTGTCCCCAATGAAACTGGAACGCATCCCTCCCCATACTGAACGAGTCTGTTTTCCAGGACATGTACTGGGGTAGCTGTTTTGACACTCGGGATGCAAAAAGATCTATTTCCGGACTCCCTAAATGATTGCAAACTTGTTTGAAGACTAGCCTGTTTAACTTCCATTCGCTGGAGTCTGACACATGTCGATCCACCTCCACATTCAAGTGACCTGGTAAGTATGATCCTTCTGGACATGAGAAAATTCCAAATTTGCTTCGTTAGATTTATCAAGATTTGATTGTAGGTGCCCCCCTCCCCCCCAGTGTCCAAGGTCCACCTGTTCTCTCTCCTTGACAGTGTGCCCCAACCTTCCTTGGAGGCATCTGACTGAATCACTAATTGAGGTGGTTTCCAGAGTAGAGACCTCCCGTTGTTCAAATTTAAGTTTCGAATCCACCAATTTATTTCCTGCCTCACCTGAGGGGAAAGAGCTACCCTATTCTCGATACAACCCGAATATTTTAACTGTTCTATCTGTTGCCTCTGCAAGTACCGGTACTGGGGAGCTGGCAATACAGCTAGTGCTGTCGAAGACAACCTTCCAATCAATTGAGTCATTTCCCTTAGAGAAACATTTTCCTGGTCTAGTATTGTCCCTGAATTCTCAATATTTTGTCCTGGGCAAGAGACATTTCCATTCTGTTGGAGTCTATCAGAACACCTAAAAACTCTATTTTCTTGGTTGGGGTCAATTCTGATTATTTTACATTGATTACAAGGCCTAAATGTTGCAATATGAAAATCAATGTGTCCCTCTCCAATGTTAGATCTGCTTGGGATGTTGCCATCAGTAACATATCGTCCAGGTATATGATTATTTTTACCTTCAATCTCCTTAGCAAAGTAATTGGGACCTTCAATAATTTCGTAAAAATCCTTGGAGCAGGGCCCAACCCAAAACAAAGGCATAGAAACTGTGAAAAAGATCCTTGCCACTCGAAACAAACAAATTTGCGCGAATTCTGATGGATGGGAATGGAAAAATATGCATTCTTTAAATCCACTTTGCACATCCAGTCGTTGAGAGACAGAAGTTCTTTCACTAAATACAGGCCTTCCATCTTGAAATGGGTGTAAGGAATAAACTGGTTGAGTTTTTTCAAATTTATGACAGGCCTGTTCCCCCCCATCCTTTTTTGGAACCAGAAATATGTTGTCTAAGAATAGATTTTCTGAAGAAGGAACCCTCTTTATCGCACCTTTTGAAAGCATATCTTCTATTTCCTGATCTACCAGTTTTGTTTCCTGCTCGCTCAATACTACAGGTTTTGGCAAAAAATCCTGGTGAGGAGAACAATTGAAAGGTATTTGATATCCCTGGACTATTTGAAGAATTGCTTGGTCGCTTGTTAATTTTCCCCAATTTTTTAGAAAAATATCTTATTCTGCCTGCCAGTGGAAACCCATTTAAATTTTTTACAGAAAATAGATTTTTCACCAGGTAGTGTACATTTGAAAACTCCTGTATTGGCAAAACTGTCACTGAGCTTAGATTTTTCGGAAGAAAAACGTATTGATTTATCTAGTTTGTTCTGAAAGTTGAAACTCTTTCTGAAGAAGTTCGAGCTGTGACTCTGCCCCCTACCCTTGAATTGAGAGAGGGGCCTCCACGAAAGGGCTGCTTGAAACCACCGAAGGAGCTTCAGTTCGATTTAGCCTCTTCTGTAACACTCAAGAATTATTTCGATTTCTTAATTTGAGCCAGTATCCTTTCATTGAATTTCTCCCCAAACAGTTCCTCTGATCGGTTTTCTTGCAGGACATCCGCATTTTCTTTCAGAATGTCCTTTACTTTTTTCTTGTCTCCAATGACCTTGTTCAGAATACTACGTCTCCCATAATACGATGCTGAGTTAAATGCCTGTCCGATCATTGTGACGGATTTTTCAAGAAGTTCACAAAATGTGTTGGCTGTATCTAAGTTGCTTTCTAACTCAGCCTTGTCACCATCATTCTCTGCATTATCATATGCTGTCTGAGTGTCGGATCGTTGGTTCTCCACGTAGTCCCAAATATGAGATAACACTTGACCAATTTTTTTTGGGATATTTTGAAAGGCTTTGTCAAGGGATATACATTGTTTTTGCCCTTTATCTGTTAAAATTAATTTCATGTACATGTCAGTGCTACTTGTAGCACTGATGATGCTTGAATAAATCGAAAAGCTTCTACTCAAACATATTTGTCCTATATTCATACCATATTCATACCTTGGCATTAAGTTATTAAACATACTGGATACTGTTCTATGATATTATCTTTTAGCTGTTTATCTGGAATGTAACGGTTTAATTGGTTCACTGCTAAAGATGTTAACTCATCTGGTAGCTTCCATGATTGTTCAAGCTCATGCTTTGTGAGATCAAATCTTTCCATCTTTCGTTTCTTTGGTGGTGCACTGGAAACTTCAGTGGCTTTTCGTTTGCTCGTTGGATCTTGATTTTGGTCCTTATCCGATCCTGAAGGTGAAGAATTTCCTGGGTCTTCCCCATCTGGAATTACTTCACACTGTTTTTCCATTCTATATTAAAAATGTTTTAAAAGTCTCATTTAATGACTGTACATAGAATGGTAACGCACCTCAAACTACTTTTACATCACAATTTTTTGTGATTTCTTTGATATGAGAAGATAAAAGTTCAATATACTTACGTAAGATCCATACTACGTCTTAACACCATGCGAGAAAGAGAACGAAAGAGGTCGTTGATGGTTAAAGCTGTAGCCTATAGCTTTAAGCATCCAAGCGAGACAGGGCGGATACACCAGTATTAGTTCGGGCGGAGATTTTATGAAATAAAAACATAATATTGACACATGTAGAGGGCACATCTGTATCTTTTGGATTTCAGAGACAGCTAATGTAAATACAGTGGAACCTCTAATAGCCACTTTGGGGGATCCAGCTTAGTGGCCGTTGCATTAGAGGTGACTGATGTATGGAGGTTTTGTATGAATATACTTTTTTCAATAAAAAGGCTGGTCAGGAGGGAAGAGGCATAAAGAATGATTCATTACCAAAATAAACACAACATTATTGACCGTTAATAGAGGTAAAATTAGACATTGGGACACTAAAAAGTGGCAGTTTGGCCGTTGATTGGAGGTGACCGATGTATGGAGGGTTTTTATAAGAGTTTGGCAATAAATTTGGCCGGGACTTTCTTGTCTGGCCACTTATCAGGAGGTGACTGATGTATGGAGGTGACCATTAATAGAGGCTCCACTGCAAACAATTAAGTGACAGGTCAATGTGAACAGCTTTTATTTAACCCCTTCTCAACAAGAAAAGGAGAAAAAAGAAAAAGAAAAATTTTGAGCCTCAGAGCTGTTCTTAATTTGTTCTTATTTTTTGGCCATTTTGAGCTTCACTGTTCTTATAAAATTGTTCTTATAAAATAAAAAGAGTGTAGACAACATAAAAAAATTTTCAAAAATTTCAATACATTTTCGATGATAACTCGTTAGACTCTTTGATTCTTGAAATTTTAATTTTTTAGCGAACACCACCTTGTAGTATAACATAGGATAGTCTGTTTGCTGTGTTTCCATTTACAGTTGAATGAATTAACGAGGTGTATTACCCAGTGGACAAAATTGTCAAAAAGGCACTGCGATAAAGAGCATTTTTATTGAAATAACGTGTATATTTCTGTTAAAATACCCACCTTCGTAGTGGTTCGCTCTCAACTGGGTAGAACCGACAGCAATATCCAAAGCCTGAAGTAGTTAGCTTGTTCATGGTACAAACCTTTCATGCTGTTCAAGTGCGTACTAGATCTAGTTACGTTTCTAACTGATATCGGTTGACAAAGGAAGGTACAGATTTTCGATACTGCTTGTGGGAAGGAGAAAAAACTTATAAATGATGAGATGTTCAAGTGATTTGTTTCAACAAATGTGATACTTGTTAGGGTTTCTAGTGAAACATACTGACATGGTTTTGACATGCCACAGATCTGAAAAACATTAAGATACTAGATCGTCATAAACCAAATTGCAAAGTAATTTTTCCAAGAGTCACTAAAGCTGGATTAAAGAGAATTGTTTATTACAGACGAAGTTGCTATGGAACTTGACCCGATAGAAATAAGGTGCTGAAGCAGCTATCCACTTAATGAAATAGATTTTCGAACAAGATGATAATGGCGCCGTGTTGTTCACTGATGCTTGTATTGCATTCAATTGCTTCAATCGATTTGCAGCTTTATGTACAAGGGCTGAGGAAGTAAAAATAGGAAAAAGTAAAAGAAAAAAAAAGCAAGATTCTCAAAAATGGGACCATATATTTCTGCAAAGTTTCGAAACTTTTCTCAGTTATTGCGTGTACATGGATAACCATAAGGAAACTATCTATCACTTCGCTAAATAATGACCATGGTACAAATACCAGCGTAGACCGAACACCGAGCTGAGAAAACAGACCGTAAAAGAGCATAAATTCAGACATTATCTTGAAGGAACTGTAGTTTCTTTTCGTTCACTCGTTGTCTCCAAATAAATGCACTTTTTGCTATCTATGATTGTTATAAAGCATATTTTTTGTAAACTTGCAAAAAAACTATCATTAGTCAACCTGGATGATGTGTATGTCTGCAATGTAAGTAAGTAAGTAAGTAACGGGAGTTTTCAGTCCTTGGGCTTCCATCCGTAATGGTTGGTTCTTCCGCCCGCCGACTTGCAACTATTAGTTGACTTACCGCCAGAGATACGTATAGCATTGCTCTAACTTGCCCGAAGGCCAGTGTGCAGTCAGTCGATGGCTCCTAATGGGCTGACACGCTGCTTTTAAAGCGCATCGGAGTGGTGTATTGAGATACGACATGACTGGACTCGAACACGAGTCGCAGCGGTCGCACTCAAAGGTACTAACCACTACACCATCGCTGCACGTTACAGGAAAATGTTACAGGAAAACGGAAGTCAAAAGTTTTTTTTGCATAAATCTTTGCCAAGACACATAAAAAGTCATGAAATAACAATAAAACTTCCCAAAATGTATGAAAAATGCATAAAAAGAACTAAAATGTTATAATGCTCGCCACCATTTACATTTATGATATGACGTCACAAGGCAGATGGAGATATTAATGAACACTTTGTTTCAACAAGATTGTTTTGAACACTTCATTCGGTATCGGAAGAAGCTACAAAAACAATTCAAGTTTGTCAAGGAAATTAGTAACAAGTGTGTCATTTGCCTTCCTATATTATGTTTTTTTGATTTCTGCGAAAGCAAGAAATACATTAAAATCGGCTTTCTTTTTCTTTTTCTTCTTTTTCTTACTGTCTAAACGTAGCGTTTTTTTGAAAATTCATGCGTGCGTTTACATGAAAACAAAACACCGCGCCATGCATGTCAGCGGGAAGAAACCCTTTTAGATTTACTATAATTATCTTGAACTGTGATCGTTCTTTTCTAACTAAAAAGAAATTCTCAAGGTTTTGTAAACAGAAGAGTCAAAAAGGTATATATTTGTTTATTTTTAGTGGAAACATGTCTTGAGATTCTTTAAGCATAAAAACAAAACAACCTTATTTGTTTAGTATATGGGCTGTTATGCTTTTTAAGATCTGGATACTTAAGCTCAGCTCAGTTTCCTCTTCAGCTCCAACATCAAACATGTGTGTCTACTCTCTGCACCACTTACTTTTAATGTTTGATGTTCAATATTTTGATGTTTTTAATATTTTATTGTTTGATCAGTTGTTAAGTTATACAGTGTGTTACTAGCCATTTTCAAGTTCTTTTGGCTAGTATGTTTTTGTGAAAATGAAAAAGTGGTTTTTGTAAAAATAAGGAAAATGTCTTGAAAAAATGTAATTAAATTTTTAATGGTCGATTAAGATGTGAATGAAAAGAAAGGATTTTTTGAAACAATAACAGCAATTTGGAAAACAATAAACAAATTTAAGCTGTGTGTTCACGAAGAACGTTAAACTTTTATGTTTTAACATATTAACATGATTTACATACGTACACTGTGATATCTGAAAAAGATCAATATAATCTTTATATTTTCACAATGCATATGAAATCAGTAATGCAATGTTATGTTGTAAAAATCGTTCAACCTTTTTTCGGATTTCTTAAAGAATTTTTATTAACAGGTCATGAATGTCAACTTAGATAAAAAATGTTTGTGAGTGCACGTCATATCGTTAATCCAACTAAAACAGAAATTTCTGATTTCAGTTATATGTTGATTTTGGTCTGTGTGGATGTATTTTACATGACCAAAATCGGTGTGCCTTTTTGTGCTTTGATTTAGGAAGATTGACACCAAGTATCAAATTCAGAAATTCAGAACTTTTAGAGTTTATGAGTTACGTGCATATTCATTGTGATATCTGAAAGGATCACTGTATCCTTGATATCGTTTCGTACCAACAAAATAAGGAACATTTAATGTCATTCAGATGCAATCCAGTTTATTGGCAGCATATACACTATTAATCTCACGTTGTGTTAATTATCCTTCTTGACAATGTCCTGGGGAATACATGATTAGAAATGTGATGTTTCATTTTGCAAATTATATAATCAAATTATATAATCTTTTTTCACATTTAAGTGTGTAATATGTGATCTTTTACTTTTCATGCTTCAGCAGATTTTGCAGAAATCTTTTTGCCTGTTAGGGCATCTTGTTATTAAATATGTCGAACATTTCTTTCGTAGTTCACATGCACAGTTCACATACACGTGGTCGCTTGATATCAAAATAAAGAGTTGCAACTAGTTAATTATTTATGAGCAAGCTTTCAAGAATAAAGTGTTCTCCTTCATTATAAGGTAGACAAAGTCGGAATTGTCTATTAAAATAATAAAGCACGGTAGAGAGCGACCTTTTTACCACATCGATTATTCATAACTACAAACATACTAATCATAAAAAGAAAATTTATTTGCCAAATGAACTTTAAAAAAACAAACTTGTACAAACTCTGCTACAAAACATATGTTACTAGTTTCTTCTCACTGAAATTTGAGTTAAGTCACTAAAGGGATTTTTTCGCAGATCTTTTAGTTTCTTTATGACAAGCAATATGCAGATATGACGATACACAGAATCGTTGTGCACAACACTTTTACCAGATAAATACTCAGAAAGTATGCAAAAACGTTAAAAAACACCACGTCGTTAAGTTCATTGAATCGCCATGTAACTATCACAAAATTGACAGAAGGAATAAAAAGAAAAGGTAAGAGATATTAATTAAATTGGATGTTAAAAGCTACACCTAGCGTAGTTACTCAATATGTATACTGATAATGATCCGCCTATTTTTGGGCAAAATATAACTGTTTGAAAGAAAAAAAGTTTACCAGTGACTTTGTGATAATAAAGGGCAATAATTTCAAATAAAAAAAAATTTTTTGACCTCCGTTCTCTTTAAGAAAGTCTCTAACCTATTTGCTAAAAAAATAGCAAGATATTTTTTTTACCGTTTTCTATGTAATTTTTGTCATTGATTAAGTTTCTGGAGTCAAACATTTAAATTTAGAAGCACTTTTTCCAAAAAACGCGTTTTGTGTTCTACTCAACATTTTTTAAATAAATATCTTTTGTTCAAAACATGTGATCTTTTGCAAAGATTCAATAAACGCTGCTGATCTTTATTCGCATTTCAGCTTTCAATCATACGTCATTTGCTAATTGCCCCCACAACGAGCGTAAGCGAGCGAGGAGGCATAGTAGTTTCACGAGATAGGCGAATGTCAGTTTCCGATTTTGTTCTTCATCTTCATCATCCTTCAACTTTTCGTGTTGACGTTACACGGTGGTATACATTTATTAGCTGACTTTGCTTTTTTCTCGTTTCAAAGCATGGTACTGTAAGTGGGAGACAGAATGTTTTTTCGTATCTCTTTCCTAATTTATTATTATATTATACTATGTTATTTAGGAAGTTCCTATTCTAAAATTACTTAAACATTTTTTATATCACTTTTGCGTTGTTTAGTGAAGTGAACAACAAGGATTTTGAAGCACAGCTTGAAATCTGAAATTTTGCCAACCATACATTTTATTTTTGTAAATGATTTAGCTCTAAATCTTTCATTCAATAAATTTTATTCAATGCACTGATTTTTGGCGGATCTTGCCATTTTAATTAGATTTCTGTGTATGCAAGAAAGCCATATTACAAATTCTTGTTCTTCGTGTTTTTCTTCTTTAACTGTCCTCCGCTTGTGTGATCATGATACAATAAAACCTTTTTATATTTTTTTCTTGTTTTTTTTATGTAAACGTTGGCTATTTTTCGTTTTGAATTAAAGTTTGAAACGCAAATTTCAAATGGAATTTTTGCTTTAATATTTTTTTTTAAAAAAGTTTTTTTTTCTTTCTTTTGGCTCTTACATAATTTCTTTAATAAATCTTATTTTGGTTATAAAACACGTATTTATGTTTCATTTCACACATTTCTTTTGTTTGTAGCAAATACTTTCTGATATTATTTGTTAAGCCTTGTTTACACTTTTTGAAAGGTATGTTAGCATCAGTGTGACTGAGGCCTAAGAGATAACAAAAAGTTTTGTGCAGATTTTCGTCTGTTTAAGTTTAGATCTATTTGGCTTGCATATTTCAAAGCGGTTTTAAAATACCGCAATTATCGAGTTTGTCCTGAAGTTCAATTGATGCCATCATGTCAACCCTTGAATGAAGGGTTATTTTATGCCTGTTTCGATACATTAAAAAGTATGTAATTTTTATCATAGATTAAGTTTCTGGAGTCAAACATTTAAATTTAGAAGCACTTTTTACAAAAAACGCGTTTTGTGTTCTACTCAACATTTTTTAAATAAATATCTTTTGTTCAAAACATGTGATCTTTAGCGAGAATCCAATAAACCCTGCTGATCTTTATTCGCATTTCAGCTTTCCATCATGCGTCATTCGCTAATTTCTATTCTGATATTATGTAAACACCTTTGATCTTTGAAAAAACTTAAATCATCGATATCTCGGCAATGCTTTTTTCGCTGTTATCCTGACTTTGCCGAGCTCCAAATCCCCTTCATAGCAATCGATGTCGTCAGAATGACGTTTATTCGAGCCAATGTGATCTTAGGAAAAAAGCATTGCCTCACTTTTGTCTAATTTTTAGTAGCAGCTGAGAAATTTGTGAATAAGCGAGACAGACCATGCGTAAACACGAGCATAAGTATATGAACAATGATTAAACGATGATTGTAAAAGATCTATTGGTCTTGATGAAAAATCGAGGCAAGGTTTTGTTAGCGATATGATGAGGATCACTTAGATATAATTTTCACAAGAAACGGATGAGGCTAAGGGGACTTGGAGCTCGAATAGCGGGAAAAGTCAAATTCGTTCAAACATTTTTTCTTTTTGGAGTTTATTTTTTATTAAAATTAATGTGATAGCTCAATTGAGAATTTATTTAGCTTTCAGAAAATGAGAAAAAAAATAAAAACTGAACATATTAAAACATTTTCTTTTTTTTTAATCAAAAGTTGCTTCCTCTCCAATTAGTTATCAATCATTACAAGCTTTATTATGAAAATGATCTAAGTGTCTAAGTATCTACAAAGTTCCTAAGTTTGCAATTCTTATTTTTTAGGGGAACATATATAAGTTTCTGGAGAAATGACAACCGACTATCATGAAGTACGCTCAGAAATAGAATGCAAATTGCTTTGTTTAAATCGACTCTCTCAATTTTCTGTACAGCAGTTTATTAAATGCTTATCCATACACAGCGATATTGCTTTGAGTGCTAGAGTGGCTTCATCTGGGAAAGCATTATCAGCCGTTTTGCAACATCATAGAGATATTGGTTTGAATATAAAATCACTTAAATATGCAGACAGCAAGTCTAAATTTTTCGCCGCCGACAAAATATTCAATTCTAATATTGATGTTGACAAGATTGATGTAACACCAGCTTGTGAAATCTTAAGAAAGATACCTGCATATCCAACTTGTGCTAAAGAATATCATCCAATACATATTAAAGATATCATACATTCTGATAAAGCTGTGTGTACACATGATATGGTATGCTGTTCTTTGTGTCTAAAGTGTGCTCGATGCTGTGGTTTCTGCAGTCTATCCAACGCCAACATTAAAGAACTTGGGGAATTGCGAAACATCGAGGCTCATTACACACCGAAGGAATTTCAAGAAATTAGCGATGCTATAAAGAAACACCCAGGAAGCTCTCTTGCGAATGAATGGGAACAAAAGTTACATCAGTGGAAAGAAATTATTGCTAAAATATTAAAATTCCTTTGGGACTGGAAATTCATTGGTGAATCACTTTATGAACAAGAAAAACAGAAGTTGAACACTGTTTTATTGTTTAATAGAGATGTATACATGCCTTGTTGCTTTCCAGGAGAAAACATTCCTTCTTTGATATATAGAAACATCTATAGCAGCCAGCTAGAAACGAAGTTCAAGTTATCAACAGATGAATGGGATAAATTAACTGCTGCAGAACATCTCAGAAGTGAAAAATCGATTTCACTGCGTGAACAGTTTAGTTCCGAGTCAAAGAGGATTTTGGCTGATGAACTTATTTTAAATGGGTATAATGCATTTATTCAAATAGAATTAAATGGATTTACGTTTGAAAATGCAAACCAAAGGACAGATGTAATTGCCACATTTTGTATCGAATCAAGAGGAGATAATGTCATTCCCAAAGAATACAAACAAACAACATCAAACTCGGCATTAAACATCATGGGCGCGTTTGAATGCATCTTAGGACAAACACTTATTCAAAATTTAGATATCTCTAATCTTAATGTTCGATGCATTGGATACAAATGCTCATCAATTAGCATTACTATTTCTTTTTCTGGTGCCAAGACAAACCTTGAAAGAGATGCAATAAAGGCAGAGCTCGAGACTATGGTGGAGAAAGACTTCTTCTCCGATATTCTGGAGCAATACAAATTGAGTGGAAGTGGTGTTACGTTGACATTGCTTCCTGAAATTGAGCAGATGGTAGTAAACGTCCAATTTAACATCATCTGTTATAAAAAAGATGCTTCTCAGATAGTCGATGAGTTGAAGCCTAAACTGAAAGAGAAAATTGTTGAGAACTATAAGGTAGATGATAACTGTACATTTTCAAAAGGATTACGCGGGAGTTTAAAAAATCGTATATTGTCACCATATTTGTCTTTCTCAGAACATCATTGGCAGCTTCATGGAGAAGTCCAAAGTTGAAGAAGAAACAAAACCCTCAAAAGATATTGCAGGTATATTGAAAAAAGATCTTGTACTACGTTTCGTTTTTGAAAACAATTTTCTGGTCACTTCTGATATTGTCTTATTTATAGACATCCTTATGGAAGTCAGACAAGATTACAAACTAAACTCATCAAATGGCAAAGAAAGCAATGACGAAGTTGGTAGAGTGTTCGAAGCTGTTTTGTTCAATCTGCAACAAATCCTTCCAATTCTCTCATTGGAAAGAAAAAGTTCATCATGAGAAATTGAGCCTAAGACAGCATTCTAGCAACTTTTCAAATAATAACAAGACACACCCCAAATCAAGTTTCCTCCCATGTTTTGAAAAGGAAATTGAAGGAATCCAATAGCAGTTCTCATGAATTGTTCTCAAAAGGTTTCATGGTAAGCGCAGTTTTCTAGCAGATGTTAAAACCACAGAATATTTACATATACACAAAATTTTGCATAAAATAAACACACCATACAATATTGTTCGTTCGCACCACAGGTTACGTACATTTAATGTATGCACAGCAATTACCACGATTCAGAAAGGAGTTGGTACAAGCTGATCATGTGATGATATAATTGGTTTATGAATAACAAGGCAAAGTAGCAAGGCAGTACCATGGGGATATGTAAAAGACCTTCAAATGCTCATACTCAGTCATTTAGATAAACTTAAGCAACAAGTTGATTGTCTTCCATACTTTAATCAGAGAAAGCATTGCAAGAAAAATTTCAGATGCTGAAAATCTTGTGAAACATTTTGGATTACCTGTTACAATATTTGCCATATACATAAAAGTGGATACCTTAAGGGAAGAAATTTTGGCGGGCAGAAATTTTGGCGGATGAGCCAATTCCGACTCAATTTGGCGGAATTTATTTTGGCGGATGTCCCCAATTATCAATTTTCAATTAAGTGGTTCGATAGAATAAAGAGACAAAATATTTAAATGAGAAGAGGAAAGTCCATCATATGGAGCGTTTTTTCAAAAATCATAAACATTAGAGGTTTTTATTACAGTAATTTACGAATCAAATTCATCATCTGTAATAAAATCGAAAGCGTTTCGTTCAATGCTGTCATCTTCCCACTCTGATTTTTCGTCGTCGTCATTGTCTTGCACGTTGACAAAATCATCCAAAACATCTGATCTCGGCAAGAAAAGAATTGGAATTAAAGACATCAGAACCTTTTTCTCACTGGTTCAGAGAGAGCCAGCAAAAAAAGTCAAGGATCAGAAGAGACCAGCAATCGTTAGTACTGATTGATTTAAAATGAAATAACGATGTGCAACGCTGAAATTTTAGCATTTTACACCTTTTAATTCCTTTTGGAAAAAAATTGGCGGTTTACGTAAATAATCAAATTTGGCGGGAATTAATTTTGGCGGACGAGCATTTAAATCAAATTTGGCGACAATTAAAGGAGTAGTCCGGCCAAAAATTACATATTAATTTTTTAATTTTATTTGATTAAGCATATTTGATTTAGTATGACGCAATAATTTTTTTTCTTTGTTTAAATATTCTATTGATTAAAAATGGGATTTTAAAGATCTATAGAAATAAAACTCTTCCTTTCTTGTGACGTCATGGTTGTCCTCGTGCTTTTTTATTCAAGAGAGAAAAATCAGAAAGTAGTTTGTTTAAAAAATTGTAGAAGAAAATATTGCTTAAATTATAATTTATTTATTAAAAATATGGCGTTTTGTAGCAAAACTTCGAAAAACATTGTTTTAGAAGAGGAAGAAATAGAAAACTTGGAAGAGGAATCAGATTATGACGACTTAAACACTTTATGTGAAAATTTTAAATCAGGCTTAAAACCATATCAGTTCGAGCCAGAGGTTGAAATTGACAGTCAATCAGATAATTATGATGAATCTGATGATGAAGAACCAGTTTCTTCCACTACTGTTGGCAGTTGCACAGGTCGCTTGAGAAATAAAGATTGGTGTATTTGTCAAAACTGTCAAATAGAATCCCGAATTAGCTACGTCAAGTACTTCGCATTATGACCTGGACTGTCACATCTTCCATCACCACTTAGTGAACAGATCCCACGCTGTTTGATTTCACTCCCCAACTTCTGTTTTTCATTGACCGATGCTTCATTTGCTACACCAATCAAATACTTTTTGTATATTTCATAATAGCTACTTTTAGAAATCCAAAAAATTCCTGCCAGATTAAAATATTTTGCCATCTTCACATACGTATTTGAGCTAAACAATATGCTTGCGGCGAGTTTAACGTTCCCTTCATAGTAACGGTTGCAGAAAGGTTGTCATCTCCATATGGAGAAATGACCATTTACGCAGTAAAGCGTTACCACGATTGCTGAAGCAGACCGTTTTACTGTTTTAACTACTGCAGACGATGAGCAGCAAAGACAGTGATTGAGCAACTGAATCAAGGCAGACCAATACACAATAAACATAGCCCCTTTTGTGAAATGAGAATCGTTTTCAACATCAGATTCATCAGAATCTGTGATTTTGAAACTGCTATCAAGATCGACATCCTCTTCATCTGACGAGCTTTCTATTATATGAGGAAAATCCTGGTCGTTTTCAGAATCAATAACAGTGTCGGGCAAAAAGTTAACTTGAATACCCATTTCAGCTGTTTCGAGGGTCTGGGTATCAGTTTGGGTCTCGGCATCTTTTGTTGTTCGAACCATGACGGGATCCACTGCATTTGAACATGCAGCATCTAGTTCCTCAAATTGTTCTTTGTTCAAGATAGCCTCAGCAATGTTTCGTTTCTTTGTTGCCATGATTTCTCTTCTCTCACTAGCAGAACGCTTTTCAATTGTTGGTTGCCTTCGTTGTAAGAAAACTTTGTCGGGATGGCATCTGGTTTAAGCAATCGTCTTGCTGGTATTCCCAACAGTTCGTTCTTGACAATAAAATAAAATTTTACTTCAGTGAAATCAATATTTGAATACCTTGGTACGTTTTACTACAACGCATAATTCATATTCAATCAAACAATTATTTTAAATGCTAAATGCTAGGAATTTCATAGTGGTTCATGTTAAAGTCTAACTTACTTGTAAATCTCTTTGAAAACAATCTTCTTCAAAATGTAGATAGCAAAGTCTAGCATCTTTAGGTAATATAGTCCTTTTGATTTTGGCGATCCATATGTTCTTCAACTTATCGTCTAGTGGTAGCTTGTAAAAACTTACATTTTTACTATGATTTGGTTTTGAATTAAAGCAATCAACTGCACAGCAATGAACCATTTTTATTTTTCGTTTACGTTTCCCTTAATTTTTAAAATCTAATCGCTTTTAAATTTTACTTTTCACTAACTTCTATCTTTTTATAAAGAACAACTACGAGAACATAAGTGACGTCAGAGATTAGTAACAGCTGTTTTCGGTACATTTAAAAAAGGTTATTTAAAACTGAAAGAAAACTGTAAACATGAAAAAAAAAATTATTTCCTACTAAATCAGACTTCCTCATCACGAAAATGACATTTTCAAAAAAAATTTTTTTTGGCCGGACTACTCCTTTAATTTTGGCGGATCCCAAAAATAATTATTTTTGGCGGAAAGAAATATTGGTGGATTTTGGGGTTTTTTAAACCAACCCGCCAAATCGGCCAAAATTTCTTCCTTTAAGGTATTTTATAAGCAAGTCAAACTTTTGTGATATTCCTCAGAATTCTCAAAAAATCTTCATGCAATGTTTCATCCGATTTCAACTCATCATATCTTTGAACCAATTTACTTGAAGAAAAATAAGTCTAATAAGGAAATACACGTAAAGATTGGGAGAGATGATGAAGGTTTAATTTAAAATGAGTCGGTTGTCAAAGGCCAAATAGCAAACAACAGCAAACAGCAAATGCAGTAGTCTTTACTTTCTTACACATATTATTTTTATAAGAAACCAGTTTTTATGAAACTGGAAGTCATACTAGAAACTTTCGCTATTGTATTTTTTTGTCATTAAAAAAATTATAAGAAACTTGTTATTAAACAAATATTTTTCCATGAAACAGTTTTCTCGAAAAATATGTTTTATACTTGCGTGTGCTTAACTAAAGCCCATTTTATAAGCTGTGCCGTGCCGAGCCGAACTCGGAAATTTTTTAGCACGGCTCGGTTCACCTCGGTTCGGCATACCATTTTATAAGGGCCGAGCCGAGCCGTTCTGAATCGCGCCAAACTTTTTTAAAATGGTGGCTGTTTTTAACAACAAAATAATTCTGCTTTCTCGAATTCGAAGAGAGAGAAGGCGAAGAGAAAAGTTAAGTTTTTTCGTTGGGCTTCTCATACTAAAACGTTACCACTTTTGGACGAGATGGCTCCAACTTTATATAGCATTTGAAGAACACAGTGAAAGGGAAGCTAACCCACGAATTCGAAGTTGCAAACGATATGAAAGAAATAAAGGTTGGTTTCAACATGTTTGGAGTACATACGATGATAATCGCTTTAAATCATTGTTCAGAATATCTAAAGACACATTTCAATATATTTTAAACCTCATTGAAGACGGTCTACAAAAAGAATTTTTATGTGAAGATCCCATCTCACCAAAAGAAAGATTAGCTATATGTCTGTATAGATTAAGTCGCGGAGACTATTATCAAACAATCTCAGAGATGACTGGTAGGGGTATAAGTACTGTAAGTACTATAACCCAAGACGTTTGTGAACTTTTGATTGAAAGACTTTGGAAAAAACATGTAATTTTTCCAGATAAAGAAAGAGATATGGTCCTTGCAATAAACAAAATGGAATCTCTCTGGCAGTTCCCTGGAGGTTTTTCTGGAGTTGATGGGTGCCATATCCCTTTAAAATGCCCTCATGGAGGAAATGAAGCTCGTAAAGAATACTATAACTTTAAAAATTTTTATTCAATTGTAATGATGGGTATAGTTGGAGCAGATTACAAATTTTTGTGGGCATCTGCTGGACTACCAGGAAGTGTTAATGATGCATGTACATTTCAAGCTTCTCGACTTTATCAACATATAGTAAAAGGAGATAAATTACCACACATTGTCAAGAATGTAAATGATATGGACATCTCACCTATACTGCTAGGAAATTCTGCATTTCCTCATCACACTTAGCTACAAAAACCTTATTCTAACGCAGTTCTTACAGAAAAGCAAAGTTACTTTAATTATCGTCTAAGCAGAGGTAGGATGGTAACAGAGTGTGCGTTTGGACAATTAAAAGGACGATGGAAAGCCCTGTATAGAAAAAGTGAATTTAGCGAAAATTCATTGAAAAACAATGTTTTAGCATGTATTGTTCTCCATAACATCTGTATAGAAAAAAATGACAAAATGCCACATGCACTTGATCTTACCTTCGACCATGAAAAAAATAGACAACTTACAAGTGAAGAAATCAGATGTAAACTTAATATGGTGTCCGGACACTGTACAACACATGAAAATGCTAGAGGAGCTCAGTTAGTGCGAGATCATCTTTCAGACTACTTTTGGAATCAAAAAAATAATGGAAACTGACTTTTGAAATATAGACAGTCTTTTCATAAATAACATGACAAACACTATATTTGTGTACAACAAAAATATATATGAAATTCTTTGATGTATACCTAAATATCAAAGCCTAGTTGAACACTTTCTCTTTTTTAGCTTTGTCTTGGGTTAATCTGTTCAAAATAAGTGTCAGAGGAATAATAACAGAAGAATATTTAAACAAAGTTTGTTCAAAACAACATTATGTCTTAAAGTTTAAACTCATTTTCTCTTTAAAAGGGCCAATTAAATGAGTGTTTCTGGTTGTCATATTCTTGCTCTTTTTCTTGAGATCCAGAAGTTTGATTAAAGCTGTGGTAGGTGTTGGGTGAAATATTTGCACCTCGGTTGTTAAAATAATGTGGGTGAGGTTGCATATTAAACATATTATTATTTTGCATAGTATTTTGGTTTTGGCTCATCATAAGTAACTGCATCATTTGCAGCTCATGTTTACGTGAACGTTCATTCTCCTCTGCCATGTATTTTAATAGCTTTTCAGTTGGATCATTGTCAATAAATGTTTTAGCCACTTCGATGAGGGCTGTGCCAGTATCTGTACATTTTTTTTTCTTTGTCGATGGTCTCATGGGAACTTTTTCTGTTGAGGGTCTTTTGTCTGTGTTGCTTTCAGTGTCTTGATTGCTTTCAGAATCCTCTACTGCTGTATCTTCTGATGGCTCCACTAGCATATTTGGATCAGACGATTCTCTACTTGCAACAAGTGGAAAAAGTATACAGGGGCGGATCCAGGGTTAGGCAACTTAGGCAAATGCCTAACCCAAAATCAGTTAAATAATGTTTTTCATAAAATTGTATGAAAAAGGTATTGTATTACAATAATCAGAAAATAATCGAAAATATCAAGATTCCCGCATCCAATCCGCCCGATCCTTTCTTTCCCAAATAGGATTATTATTCTCCCGGCGAGACGCGGCGCGCGCCATGATGTTAAAAATTAATGTTTTTTACAGCTTGAGTTTATAGGTAGTGATCCTGCCCCGAGAACGCCTTCTCATAGTCACATTGACAACACAGACTAGTGCCTAACGCTCACCTTAGGCGAAGAAAATTTGCCTAAGGAGCCCCGGGTTTACACACTTTAATGAATGAACCAGAAGAAAATTTGCCTAAGGTACAACCATGGGTTTACACACTTTATTGAATGAATGGTCACCAAATCTGCACAAAACGACCGTGGGGACCTTCGAATTAGACCCAGTTCAACATGGATTCGCTAGAAAACATCGTTGCAGCTTTTGATAGCAATAATGAAGTATTAATTAGGAAATTTTGAATTCACTTAATACATCTGTTGAAAACTGACTTCAAAATCTAGGAAAAGCATTTTTTTTCGAGTTATGTCTCTTCTTTTGCTTATGCGAAATGAAAACATTGTGGCTGCTTTAAAGCAAGTGTTTTATTATTTTATGTAATATAAATGATTAGCATGGATTATTAGCACCATAATTCGTTGACAGTTAATTATTAGCTCAGCTATGTATAATAAGTTTGTTTGTGTCAACTCAGGGGCGGAGGCAGCATTATTTTATAGGTACGGCTCAACTTTGTGAATTCCAATAAATAAGAATTCCGATTCCCCGATTTTTCGCGGAATAACCCGATTTACGGACAAATGCATCCCGAAAAAGGGGGGCGGTTAGGAGATCAACGTTCATTTCCAGTTAGCTACTTTGAACCGCCAACACCAAAATGAGCCTACATTAAACATTTAAACCAACGGTGGATAGAAGAATAGAAGCTGAATACAATAGTTTTTTTTAGATTAACACAGCATATACATAACAAAATAATTACAGTATTATATTAACTGCATCATTATATTAAACGTCTAAAATACCAAACACACTGTACGATTACACATTCCTTTCGTTGCACGAAGACTTTACTAGCATTCTCATTTTCAAAAGCAAATTTATTTCACCCAAGCAAAACGGGGTACAAAATTGAACTAAGAGGCTAAAAAACAGTATAATTTAAAAAAATAACGAAAATTGGAACCAATTTATGGTTTTTGTCAAAAATAATCTCACTAAGAATGCAGTTTTCCTATAAATTCATGGTGCATTATAATTTTCCGCCCTCTATGTTGATTTTCGTCCTGCACTCCTCCTTGACTTCTTACTCTTCTTGACATCCTTTGACACCTTTCCACATACACCTCTAGCGCTTCATTAAATCTAGGTCGATCTGTTGATGTTTTTGCTAAAAAGACGAAAGGTGAACAAATTCAAAATTAAAATATCTTATATATGGTGAACTAGAATTAGTATGAAGTCTCCCACCATTTATTTATTTTTTAAATCCATAAATAAAATAGTATGTTCTCATAGAATATATATATAAAGTGAATATAGTCAAGACATACCAAAACAGAACTGTCACATAAAATACTTCTTCCTATTCTACTTGTATGTTTTCAGTAGACAATCGACCACACTCCACAAAACAAAATCCTCTTTTAAGACAAAGGCTTCTTAGTAGGATCATAACAGGCTTTATCATCAAGTATAGGAAAACATTTGTTTCTCTTTATTTCTTCTAAAATCTGGTTAGATATCAAATTCCCACAATACTGATTCAGATCGCTTGGAAATTGAAGTATATAGTATTCTTTTTCTAGATAATTCCAAATCATATCTATACAATTTGATGCAAACTTATATCCATTGAATTCTACCATTTGTTTTATTCAATTACCAATCATGACATGCATGGAATAAAACTACCAGAACATAACGACCTTGTCAACACACGAAAACATTTCTTTGACTAAAGCTGATTTCCCACCAAAGAGTAGTTGGGGAATTTCAAAACCAACAGAATAAGCATCTAGCCATTTCAACTGAAATGGCCATCCATCTGTTTTGTCTTTTCGAGCTCAAAAACATTGTCAATAAATGATTTTATATCCTGGGGAGAACCTGCAGAGGACGTGTCAATGTGGGTTGTAACATCATCATATAATAATGCTAATTCTTCATGGCTTTCCTTAGCTTTGTCTGTAGAAGAAGATAAACTCAATTGGCATGTTGAAAAAATTTGTTCAATCTTGGGCAACTATTCCTTCTAAGCTGAAGGTTTTCTTTGAATCTTAGATGTTCCTGCAGTTCCTTTTCTTTTATAAAGAAACCCAGGAACCAACAGAACATAGTGATTATGCGAAAAGTGCTTGAGATTGATGTCCCCTCAAAACAAAACAAAATATGGATTGTGAGACAAGATTCATACAGCTTACACTAACAGGGCACACTAATAGCATTTGGTTTCAATTTTATCCACAAAGTGGGTGCATAATGGGTGCATGACTTATGTTTGACTGGTGGAAGTCCCAACAAACACAAGACAGAACACCAATTTTGTTCCTCACAAATTTGCATTGCTTGTTCCTCATTAACCCTCATAAACTCACTGCTGAATTTTTTCCAAATAAAGCTGACAACACATAGCTATACAAATGCTCGTAATCAGTGAAAAATCTCAAAATAATTGCATTATATATCTAATGAAATTAAATATCACAAAATAAAGTTAATGTATATATACATGCAAACACTGTAGTTTTTGATCACCGCCAAAAGGTACCATGTTTAAAAAACATAATAAGTTTGTGTAGTAAGCAAGTCCAACGACTCTGAGTAAAATCCCAACCAGGAGTTTAGCAAGGCAAAAAAATAATAAATAAAAAGAAGCTCCACATAGAAATTCTTCAAAATTTATAAAATTTTGTTTTTCGTCAAAGTTACAAATATAAAAAGCCTTGCATCTGAAAGAAAATAAAAAAACAAATATTGAATCAGCATTCACATATACTTTCAGAACCTTTTTTGTTGTTGTTGTTTCGGTCATTAAATGAATTTTAATTTAATGTATAATAATTAAAAAAACAAACTAACACTTACGTTTACAAAGTAAAATATAAAGAAAAACATAAACTTACTTTAAAGCAATGACTGTGCATCCAACATGATGTCTCCTACCACACTATTCTGTATTTCTCAGCTGTAAAGTACTTTTTCAAGGCTTTACCTACCAGATTCATGCGCTCATTGAAACACAAAAAACACAAAAAATGATATACTAGGAATATCAAAAGGTGTGAAGTGATATACTTAGTATATCAAGTGATATACCAAGTATATCATTTGATATTCTTAGTATATCAAAAATATGTGACTATCGGCTTCCATAACGATGCACGTGTGTGAGTTTTGAGCCGAATTTGCTTACTCTGCCGACAACCGAAAGATTTAAAGCCTAAGGATTTGTTCTGATACGTATTATCGTTTTGCGTACTTTTGGCACGACAGCCGCACTTTCAAAACAAACGGAAAACCGAAAGAAGTACTATGAAGCTGGGATTAGGGGTATAGGTGTCCAACTACCGTAAAATAGGGACTTGAGCAGTAACTTTGAGCCGTATCGAAGAGCTGCAATACGGCTCAAAACTGTTAGTTATAACCCCTATCATCATTGACAAATAATGCGCTAATGCATAAAAAACCTATTTGATTGATTTTTAAACGACGCCGTTATCGCGTGATTACGACACCGCGTCAAGAATAGACAAAAAGACAAAGAAGCACGGCAGTAGATCATTTTTAGTAATCATTCTCTTGACTAAATTTTGCTACGGCTTGAGCCGTATGAGCCGTACCCTGCGTCCGCCCCTGCAACTGAACCGAAGCCTATTCTTTATTGATTAATGATGTATATAAATATTTTTGGTATCTGTTTCTGTTAACCAAAAATGCATCTGTAAATGTTATGGAGTTACGTTTGAATGACTGAGTTTATAATACACAAAGTCATTGTTATTTTTCTGAGTTGTTTTGCGTAGGCAGCTGCATGGTTTTTTTAGCACCAGTATCTCTACCTGGTAACTTATTTGTACAGTTCAGTATAATTTTTCTTGGTTCGAGATGGCTGTCTGGTTTTGAATTAAAGAACTTTAAAAGGATCCTGTGTCCAAAATGATATGAACCAATATGATAGAGATCAAAAAGCCTCTTGTTAGTATTACTTACTTCCAGTTTCTAAGATATATATGTATATTTAATTTTCGAAATCTTACATTCACTTTATGAAATGCATATTTTATGATGTATATAACAGTGGTGGATCTAGAGGTATGTCGAAATTTGTGTAGGAGAGCATTAACATAATTTGTGAATTCAATTTATATTACCAATGGGATTATTTGGACGCTTTTCTTTTATGGTTAGATTGCTAACACTCTCCTACACAAATTTCGACATACCTGTATAATAAGATAGTGTATAGGTTAAACTTCTCATCGCAAGTTATCATTAATACTATATCTTTTTAATTTACTATCGAGAGAAAGAGCGTGAGTGATAAGAAAATGAAGTTATAATATATTGAGAGTTTATACACATAAACAAAGAATAAAAATCGTATTCTTATACATAATTATACATCTTTTGAAAAAGGTAATTACATAATGTTTTAGTTTGACTTCTTGTTTCCTATGCTACATTAAATTCCAGCTTTGTGAAGGGATCTTACTCAAGACGCTCCGAAGTTATTTCCCTGAACTGGCTGCCAATCGAAGAGCGTGTTGAGCATAGCATCGTAAAATTGGCATGGAAATCAATTAATAGCCAGGACTGGCCGAATCTAATGCAAATGAAGATCAACGAGCCACAACGACCAACGAGGGATGTCAAAAGACTAACTATCAACTACGATAACAAAAACCCTGCTTTGTTTGATCATGTAGCCACGAAATCATTCAATGATCTCCCACAGTCCTGTCGCACAACAGTTAACTGCAGAAACTTCTGTAAAGTGACACATAAACATTTACTGGACAGAGCACTGGCAAAATCTCTGCAATAATATAAAATAATATTAAAAAAAAAAAATAGAGAGTTTATATATATATATATATATATATATATTTTAGCACACTTTCGCATACACAATATACGCTATTTCAGTATAATAGCCAATTTATAAATCTTGGAAATGAAATATAACCCATTATTATTATTATTATTGTTATTTATATAGCGTATAAACTTATTTTGTTCCTTTGTATAAGTAAATTTGCAAAGCAATGGAGCATAAACATTTTTATCATTTGCACGTGTTCCTATTTCGTTAGTTCCTTTTGTTATAAAAGGAACAATTTCTGAGGCACTCTTGGGACCTTTAAAGTTTTTTTCAGATGCACGATGTTTTATAGAATAAAAAAGTCTTTGCAAGACCGATGTTTAATATCCTAAACGGTCTATGTTGTTCTGTATTCTGCTAACTTGCAATGTATTTGTACGGAAGGCTTTGTTCCGTTATATATGAGACAGAATGTTCCTATTGGTGTAATCATTATAAAAATCATGCAGTCGTGTATAATACAGAACACAAGTGGAAAACCCTAAAAACTTTCTGCTGACCACTTTAATTCGGTCTGTCAGTTTCCGCCAGTTTGCAATAAAAGAACAGCTTTTTGATTGGTCGAAATTCACACGTTTCCTAATTAAAACATTTGCATAAAAGGGATCGTTTTGATCTTCTGATTCACTACGTGACAGAGATGTTGAAAAGACGCATTTTATCAAAGAAGATGTGGCAAAACGCCGTTGGAAATGAAAGGAAACCGAAAAGGTTGTCCTTAAAATCTACTAGCAATGGAGTGTACATATGCCCTGTGAAGTCATGTGAAAGCGAAGGCTTTAAAACGCAAAGAGGTTGTAGAAAACACGTTTATACAAAGCATGGTTGGTTTTACTTTTTTGACGAGAAACCTGACGTTACCACTATATTTCCTGAATTTGCAACACGAGTATCCACTCAAAGTAAACGAAAACGAGGCTGCACTTCTTCAATGCCGATGTTTGTTAAAACATGTACTGTGGGAAAACTGTTTTCAAAATGGCTACAAAGTCCAGGTGGAGGAGGTAAAAGTTTGTGTCAAGCGGAACAAATAACAGCCAAACTATTAAAGTATGCGAAATTCTGTTGCGATGACGTATCTATTCTCTGGGACATACCAGGATGTGTTATAGACTATTGCGTTGGATCGATTACAATGCTTTCTGACTTTGTGGATTACTTGAAGGACACTTGGAAACTTGGTCATTCTGGAATTATTGGCTACATGAACGCCATTTCTCACACGCTTGACTTCAGAAGGAGTAATGCAATTAAAAGCGAGAACATACCTGTATTCATTGCAGCTGAAATTTACTTAGACAGGGTAAAAAAGTGCTTAGCAAAGCAAATGAGGATTGAATGGAGTACAGTACTGAGCAAGGAATACCTTGAAACTATCAATTGTTGGGCTAGTCTGGAAGATTTACAAAATGTTATTCCTTTTCATGCCAACAAATTTTCACAGATATTGATTAACGCTAGTGATTCGAATGCCATCATTCCAGCACACGATTTATCTTTCAGCACTTCGTTTGTTGTAGCTGTACTGTTTCTAATGGTGAAAGCAAGTCGACCAATGACATATCAGTATTTAACTGTTGCAATGGTACGTGGCGTTGGAAGTGAAGGCGGTGTTATCGATCAAACAAGATTCAAAACAAATTATAAATATGGATTTGATACTCTCATTATTTCGAAAAGAGTGGTTGATATTTTGAATGGGTATATAGCTTGTATTCGGACTAGACTAAATCCTATCTGTGAGTACGTTTTGGTAACAAAGAATGGAACCCAGCTAAAACAGTTAAGTGATATTTTCGGAAGAATTGTATACCAGGCTATTGGAAAGTATATAAACCCGACAAGATACAGGCAGATTATCGAAACGGAAAGCATGGGTAAACTGAACGAACGTGAGCAAGCGGCTTTATCACGTGATCAAAAGCATACATCACACGTAGCTAGAATACATTATCAAAAACTTCAATCAACCGAAGTAGCTCGTCAGGGTCAACAGTGTATGGAAAAGCTGGTAACCACGGACAAAGAATGTACGAATAACCATCGTTTTAACGATCATTTTACGATATCAACTTCTAACGAACTCGACAGTAATGGAGTGGACCGAAGAAATGAACGAGTGAAATCCTGTCTTAACATTGCTTTAAACGAGAACGTATCCGCTGCAGCAGAACTAAAAGACAAAGTTATC
Source organism: Turritopsis dohrnii (assembly GCA_027922465.2). NCBI lineage: Eukaryota > Metazoa > Cnidaria > Hydrozoa > Anthoathecata > Oceaniidae > Turritopsis > Turritopsis dohrnii. The sequence continues at coordinate 1,871,860 of BQMF02000009.1, forward strand.
AAACGACAGAGCAAGGTTGCATTTTCGGCTACGGAAGATTCGTTTTTGTCGTATGGTATAAAGAGATATGGTCATGGTAAATGGACATCGATTTTACGAGATCCGGAATATAGCTTTCATCCTTCAAGAAAACCGAGCACATTGATGATCAGAGCAAAGAAGTTAAATTTAATTTAGTATATGTACTGTGTCTGAAATTTATTTGAAGGTAATGCTTTGCGAAGGGAAGAACATAAAAGAGTTATGTTAGCAAATAGACCTTTCTTTTGAGTAACAAATTCTTGCACAAAGATGTTCTTCAAGTTTTTCAAAGGCGTTTTAACGAACACTGGTGATATCGTTACAAAATATAAACTGAGTGAAGAAGATGAAAGTTGGTTGAAGAGCACACTTTCAGCGCGTCAAGTCACAAGACCATTAAAATTTCGAATTGCCGACATTAAAGATACTAAAGGTCTAATGGCAAAGCTGACTTTTATAAGAAGAAAACAGAGCGACGAGCTACTGCTGCACAAAAACTTAAAATATGTTGTGTTAATAAAAACATGTAAAATGCATGCAAAAGAGAAAAAACTCAAAATGTAAAACAACTGCCTCTTCCTTTCCAGCCCCCAAAGATCAACTACACCAGGGAGAAAAGATATCAAATACGTCACTCATTGACTTCATTTGCTATAAATAGCACAAAGGGACATCTTACACGCCCATGTCTTGTTACATGGACCTTGTGAATTTGAATGGGCTTGTTACACGTTGAAACAGCTTGTTACATGTAGCTACATGTTGTCACACCTTGTCACAGGTTTACAGGGAATAAGTACCATTTCTTACGTCATTCATCGTGACGTCACATTGTCCTTCGTGTCAGCTGATTTTTGTAACAGTTTGTTACATCTAGTTACATGTTGTCACACCTAGTCACAGGTTTATAAGGAATAAGTTTCATTTCCTACGTCATTTGCTATAGCGTCACATACCCCTTCACATCAGCTGATTTTTGTTACAGCTTGTTACACCTAGTTACATGTTGTCACAGCTTGTCACAGGTTTACAGGGAATAAAGTTGCTCTTCATACGTCATTCTTCACCACGTCACGTGCTTCTACATATCAGCTGACATGAATGACGCAACGGCGAGATGACGTAAGTGACCAACTTATTCTTTAGAAACCTGTGACAACGTGTAACTACATGTAACTAGATGTAACAAGCTGTAACAAGAACCAGCTGAGAATGGCATGCATGATTTCCCTGACGTCATTTCCCCCTTTGCATCAGCTGATTTTAGTTACAGCTTGTTACACCTAGTTACATGTTGTCACAGCTTGTCACAGGTTTACAGGGAATAAAGTTGCTCTTCATACGTCATTCTTCACCACGTCACGTGCTTCTACATATCAGCTGACATGAATGACGCAACGGCGAGATGACGTAAGTGACCAACTTATTCTTTAGAAACCTGTGACAACGTGTAACTACATGTAACTAGATGTAACAAGCTGTAACAAGAACCAGCTGAGAATGGCATGCATGATTTCCCTGACGTCATTTCCCCCTTTGCATCAGCTGATTTTAGTTACAGCTTGTTACATCTAGTTACATGTTGTCACAGCTTGTCACAGGTTTACAGGGGAAAAGTTAATCTTCATACGTCATTCTTCACGACGTCACATGCATCTACATATCAGCTGAAATATATGACGCAGCGACGAGATGACGTAAGTGGCCAACTTATTCTTTAGAAACCTGTGACAAGGTGTAACTACATGTAACTACATGTAACAAGCTGTCACAAGGATCAGCTGAGAATGGCATGCATGATGACGACAAAGTAAATGACGTAATATCTTCATTTATTCCTTGGAAATGTGTGACAACGTGTAACTACATGTAACTAGATGTAACAAGCTGTAACAAGAACCAGCTGAGAATGGCATGCGTGATGACGACAAAGTAAATCACGTAATATCTTCACTTATTCCTTGGAAATGTGTGACAACGTGTAACTACATGTAACTAAATGTAACAAGCTGTAACAAGAATCAGCTGAGAATGGCATGCACAAGGATTAACGGGGCCCTTTCGACGGTATACGACACTTGCAGTGACTAGTATTTGAGGGGAAGTAAATAGAAATTTATTTTTTTAGCTATTTTCTTCATCACTGCTTATAACAATGGCTTCTGCCACGTCAATGTTGCTCTCAAAGCGTTGCAAACACTGCAAATGTGGCTTACACTCCTCTCCATCTTCGTTGAGCCTCGGTTTCTTCTGCGAAGTTGGTAACACATTTTCCAATTCCACTCCAGCTCTTTTGCAAGAAGACATCGGAAGTGTGGTTTCATCTTCAGATGACAAATCCTCATCCATTGGAAACCATTTTCCGTACTTTGCTTTCAGTTCAGCGTAACGATCTTCTTCATCATCATCACTACTGACCATTATGACTTCAAAACAGGTTGTTTTAGCAACAAAACGCTGAAGGGTGCAGTGGTCGGGTTTTCTTTCCTCGTGCGTGTCGTCCTCGTCACGTCTCGGGTTTGCGAGTTCCAAAGCAGAATTTTCGGTGTTTTGGTCGTCCTCTAGACCATCTCCTTCGGTGTCGGTAACTTCGACGGTATCGATGAAATGACGTTTAAACTCGGAAGTGGGAAACCATTCGCGTTCGAGGTCGTTCATGTACAGCCATGCGTCGTACACAGAATCGGGTCCATCCCATCCTGATCGGTGCCGCATACAGAACGCTTCAGCTGTCTCTTCGCTTATACTAACGCTAGACAGGTTTTCTTTTACAAGATAAAAGACTTTCGTTGGTACTCTTCGTTGGCGCTACTAGACTCGCAATCAAAGTGTGGCGTATCAAACGTCAATGCATTGTAGAGAATGCCTTCGTTTCTATCGGCTTCCAGAACGGCGTGATCGACTGCCGATCGCGGTACGATAGATTCATCGATGTCTTCATCAGACTCGGAAATGGTGATTTGCGAAAAGCTCAACGAATTCTGATCGTTGAACATCAGTTGACGACAATTATAGTCAAAATCGTTGTACACAGCTCCATCTCCGTTTCCAGAAGTAGGACACTCATTTTCAAACAATGATTTTCGACGTATTTTGGAGGCCACGTAATGAAAAACATCCATGCAGTGCGTTCTGAGCCAAGCTATCAAATTAAAGAAGAACAAATAAAACGATGGGAAATGAATGCGCCCATCACGAGTTGGACGAAAATGAGAACAACGAAAGTGCAAGTCTCGCGTACCGCTTACTGATGGATTTTTCTTTGGAAGGGCCTTTGTGGAAAACACACACAGTCGGTTTCGGATGGCCTCGCCATCTCTTCCATCGCCAAAGTCCGGGTACTCGTTTGTTGTGATGAAGAAACCACTGTTGTATTTAAACTGAAACGAGTCCCTGTGTTTCCTTGAGACCGCCATTAACCCACCTGTAATAGAAATGGATTGGATGTTAATTCATCTGAGATATTTTCCATAACAGTGCTAACATTTAAGGGAGCTGTTTACCTTGCAGTACTCTTTTTGCATCCTCACAACTAAGAGAGTCACTGGTCCACTCGTCCATCAAGACTATTTGCGTGTTTTCATTTATATTCGCCGCTGAAAAACGTCCGTCAGCAACAACCGTAGCAATGTATTTTGATGGAATAATTCCTAAAAATTCGAAATCATACAGTTTAAAGCATCATTGTCCGCATTATGCGAGTAAAATTGACATGTAAGTTGACTTTGTACCTTGAAACGGAGAAAACCAGCTTGTTTTTCCACTATCAGACGGACCGACCAACATCAATTTCGATTCCTTAACTGGGAACTGTTGGTGACACAAAAGCTGATAATACTTTTTATAAAATAACGTTCGTACTTTCTCGTCAGGAAAACTGTTTTCGATACCTGAGCATTTGATGATGAAGCAATTAAATTGCACATACAATTACACACAGGCAATGAAATGTAGACTTTACGTAACAATTACCTTCTACGAACGGTTCGGGATATGGAACTTCTCCTGTGTATTTGTATTTGACAAAAGCACGCGGTGATCCCGACATCTTTGGATGCTTTTGGAATCCTTTCCTTCTAATGTTGAAATAGTTGTCATCCAACACTTCGATGAAGTTGTAGTTGATTACCATGGGCTTTATTGCGCGACAAGATGGCTCTGACAATAGCGCAGTTACTTGAGTGATGTATGGGGCAACCACATCAGCAAATCTCACTTCACCAAGCAAACTTAGGAGGAAATCCTTCACAACAGTGCAGTAAATAAACGTGCGCTTAGCTTCAGGTGGCTTTTTGTATATACCTCCATTGCAGATTTTGTAGCCTCGCTCCACCATTACTCTTCTGATCATGTCGATAGCCTGACCGATTTTGGACTGAGGACGATCCGGAACTGTCACTCTGTCACCTCCTTGAGAGAAATCATGCACAAAATCATAACATGGTTATTCATGAAACGAACTTACGATGTATTGATGTCATACCTTGGTATTGCTCATCGACAACATGCAACGATAACCCGGTGAATTTAATTTTTTCTACGGCGTTTAGGACTACTTCTCGAACGCAACCATCCAGTGTTGGAAGCAGATGTAATTGCACAGGTTTGATGGTATGTTCCTCAACAGCAACGTGATCCATCTGATATCCTCTTTCTTGAGCGGCTCTTCTCACAAGACGCATTTTGCTGACCATCAGTGACTGTAAGGAACTTTGGCACTTGTGATCCTTCAACGTTATGTACAAGGAACTTGCATAAGCGTCCTCCGTGGACTGATTATGTTCACCTACACATACAATCAGAAAAGTGCTAGTCCAAACTACTACAAACTCGAATCACACATGTTTCAAATTACAAATTTTACCTCTTCCTTTTATAATCTTGCAGGAGTTTATATCTAAACCTGCACCCAACAACTTTTGGACCACCTTGTTTTCAAATGTCGATGTGCACGCTTCTGGCCAGTCAAAAGCTATCCAAAAAGCAAAGCCTGGGTCGGATTTTTGTCCATCACTACTTCTATCTTCTAGTGCTGTAACACAGCTAAAAAATGCCACTACGTTGCTCAAAGATTTCATGATTGTCTCTAGTTGCTCTCGTTTTCCCCACATTAATTCAAATCCATCTTCGCATTTCCAGAGCGTGCGAACTGCCACAATTTGGTACTTAGCAACAAACGCAGGCACAATAAAACATTTTAATGCCCGTTTTAAAGGTTCATCTCTGAGAGATCGAGCAGGCTTCGCAGACATATTTACGTTCGACATTTTACAAATAAATTCTGAGTCAAGAGGAACATTTTTTTTCTTATACGGTTATATAGCGTATAAACTTATTTTGTTCCTTTGTATAAGTAAATTTGCAAAGCAATGGAGCATAAACATTTTTATCATTTGCACGTGTTCCTATTTCGTTAGTTCCTTTTGTTATAAAAGGAACAATTTCTGAGGCACTCTTGGGACCTTTAAAGTTTTTTTCAGATGCACGATGTTTTATAGAATAAAAAAGTCTTTGCAAGACCGATGTTTAATATCCTAAACGGTCTATGTTGTTCTGTATTCTGCTAACTTGCAATGTATTTGTACGGAAGGCTTTGTTCCGTTATATATGAGACAGAATGTTCCTATTGGTGTAATCATTATAAAAATCATGCAGTCGTGTATAATACAGAACACAAGTGGAAAACCCTAAAAACTTTCTGCTGACCACTTTAATTCGGTCTGTCAGTTTCCGCCAGTTTGCAATAAAAGAACAGCTTTTTGATTGGTCGAAATTCACACGTTTCCTAATTAAAACATTTGCATAAAAGGGATCGTTTTGATCTTCTGATTCACTACGTGACAGAGATGTTGAAAAGACGCATTTTATCAAAGAAGATGTGGCAAAACGCCGTTGGAAATGAAAGGAAACCGAAAAGGTTGTCCTTAAAATCTACTAGCAATGGAGTGTACATATGCCCTGTGAAGTCATGTGAAAGCGAAGGCTTTAAAACGCAAAGAGGTTGTAGAAAACACGTTTATACAAAGCATGGTTGGTTTTACTTTTTTGACGAGAAACCTGACGTTACCACTATATTTCCTGAATTTGCAACACGAGTATCCACTCAAAGTAAACGAAAACGAGGCTGCACTTCTTCAATGCCGATGTTTGTTAAAACATGTACTGTGGGAAAACTGTTTTCAAAATGGCTACAAAGTCCAGGTGGAGGAGGTAAAAGTTTGTGTCAAGCGGAACAAATAACAGCCAAACTATTAAAGTATGCGAAATTCTGTTGCGATGACGTATCTATTCTCTGGGACATACCAGGATGTGTTATAGACTATTGCGTTGGATCGATTACAATGCTTTCTGACTTTGTGGATTACTTGAAGGACACTTGGAAACTTGGTCATTCTGGAATTATTGGCTACATGAACGCCATTTCTCACACGCTTGACTTCAGAAGGAGTAATGCAATTAAAAGCGAGAACATACCTGTATTCATTGCAGCTGAAATTTACTTAGACAGGGTAAAAAAGTGCTTAGCAAAGCAAATGAGGATTGAATGGAGTACAGTACTGAGCAAGGAATACCTTGAAACTATCAATTGTTGGGCTAGTCTGGAAGATTTACAAAATGTTATTCCTTTTCATGCCAACAAATTTTCACAGATATTGATTAACGCTAGTGATTCGAATGCCATCATTCCAGCACACGATTTATCTTTCAGCACTTCGTTTGTTGTAGCTGTACTGTTTCTAATGGTGAAAGCAAGTCGACCAATGACATATCAGTATTTAACTGTTGCAATGGTACGTGGCGTTGGAAGTGAAGGCGGTGTTATCGATCAAACAAGATTCAAAACAAATTATAAATATGGATTTGATACTCTCATTATTTCGAAAAGAGTGGTTGATATTTTGAATGGGTATATAGCTTGTATTCGGACTAGACTAAATCCTATCTGTGAGTACGTTTTGGTAACAAAGAATGGAACCCAGCTAAAACAGTTAAGTGATATTTTCGGAAGAATTGTATACCAGGCTATTGGAAAGTATATAAACCCGACAAGATACAGGCAGATTATCGAAACGGAAAGCATGGGTAAACTGAACGAACGTGAGCAAGCGGCTTTATCACGTGATCAAAAGCATACATCACACGTAGCTAGAATACATTATCAAAAACTTCAATCAACCGAAGTAGCTCGTCAGGGTCAACAGTGTATGGAAAAGCTGGTAACCACGGACAAAGAATGTACGAATAACCATCGTTTTAACGATCATTTTACGATATCAACTTCTAACGAACTCGACAGTAATGGAGTGGACCGAAGAAATGAACGAGTGAAATCCTGTCTTAACATTGCTTTAAACGAGAACGTATCCGCTGCAGCAGAACTAAAAGACAAAGTTATCAAACGACAGAGCAAGGTTGCATTTTCGGCTACGGAAGATTCGTTTTTGTCGTATGGTATAAAGAGATATGGTCATGGTAAATGGACATCGATTTTACGAGATCCGGAATATAGCTTTCATCCTTCAAGAAAACCGAGCACATTGATGATCAGAGCAAAGAAGTTAAATTTAATTTAGTATATGTACTGTGTCTGAAATTTATTTGAAGGTAATGCTTTGCGAAGGGAAGAACATAAAAGAGTTATGTTAGCAAATAGACCTTTCTTTTGAGTAACAAATTCTTGCACAAAGATGTTCTTCAAGTTTTTCAAAGGCGTTTTAACGAACACTGGTGATATCGTTACAAAATATAAACTGAGTGAAGAAGATGAAAGTTGGTTGAAGAGCACACTTTCAGCGCGTCAAGTCACAAGACCATTAAAATTTCGAATTGCCGACATTAAAGATACTAAAGGTCTAATGGCAAAGCTGACTTTTATAAGAAGAAAACAGAGCGACGAGCTACTGCTGCACAAAAACTTAAAATATGTTGTGTTAATAAAAACATGTAAAATGCATGCAAAAGAGAAAAAACTCAAAATGTAAAACAACTGCCTCTTCCTTTCCAGCCCCCAAAGATCAACTACACCAGGGAGAAAAGATATCAAATACGTCACTCATTGACTTCATTTGCTATAAATAGCACAAAGGGACATCTTACACGCCCATGTCTTGTTACATGGACCTTGTGAATTTGAATGGGCTTGTTACACGTTGAAACAGCTTGTTACATGTAGCTACATGTTGTCACACCTTGTCACAGGTTTACAGGGAATAAGTACCATTTCTTACGTCATTCATCGTGACGTCACATTGTCCTTCGTGTCAGCTGATTTTTGTAACAGTTTGTTACATCTAGTTACATGTTGTCACACCTAGTCACAGGTTTATAAGGAATAAGTTTCATTTCCTACGTCATTTGCTATAGCGTCACATACCCCTTCACATCAGCTGATTTTTGTTACAGCTTGTTACACCTAGTTACATGTTGTCACAGCTTGTCACAGGTTTACAGGGAATAAAGTTGCTCTTCATACGTCATTCTTCACCACGTCACGTGCTTCTACATATCAGCTGACATGAATGACGCAACGGCGAGATGACGTAAGTGACCAACTTATTCTTTAGAAACCTGTGACAACGTGTAACTACATGTAACTAGATGTAACAAGCTGTAACAAGAACCAGCTGAGAATGGCATGCATGATTTCCCTGACGTCATTTCCCCCTTTGCATCAGCTGATTTTAGTTACAGCTTGTTACACCTAGTTACATGTTGTCACAGCTTGTCACAGGTTTACAGGGAATAAAGTTGCTCTTCATACGTCATTCTTCACCACGTCACGTGCTTCTACATATCAGCTGACATGAATGACGCAACGGCGAGATGACGTAAGTGACCAACTTATTCTTTAGAAACCTGTGACAACGTGTAACTACATGTAACTAGATGTAACAAGCTGTAACAAGAACCAGCTGAGAATGGCATGCATGATTTCCCTGACGTCATTTCCCCCTTTGCATCAGCTGATTTTAGTTACAGCTTGTTACACCTAGTTACATGTTGTCACAGCTTGTCACAGGTTTACAGGGAATAAAGTTGCTCTTCATACGTCATTCTTCACCACGTCACGTGCTTCTACATATCAGCTGACATGAATGACGCAACGGCGAGATGACGTAAGTGACCAACTTATTCTTTAGAAACCTGTGACAAGGTGTAACTACATGTAACTACATGTAACAAGCTGTCACAAGGATCAGCTGAGAATGGCATGCATGATTTCCCTGACGTCATTTCCTCCTTCACATCAGCTGATTTTAGTTACAGCTTGTTACATCTAGTTACATGTTGTCACAGCTTGTCACAGGTTTACAGGGGAAAAGTTAATCTTCATACGTCATTCTTCACGACGTCACGTGCATCTACATATCAGCTGAAATATATGACGCAGCGACGAGATGACGTAAGTGGCCAACTTATTCTTTAGAAACCTGTGACAAGGTGTAACTACATGTAACTACATGTAACAAGCTGTCACAAGGATCAGCTGAGAATGGCATGCATGATTTCCCTGACGTCATTTCCTCCTTCACATCAGCTGATTTTAGTTACAGCTTGTTACATCTAGTTACATGTTGTCACAGCTTGTCACAGGTTTACAGGGGAAAAGTTAATCTTCATACGTCATTCTTCACGGCGTCACATGCATCTACATATCAGCTGAAATATATGACGCAGCGACGAGATGACGTAAGTGGCCAACTTATTCTTTAGAAACCTGTGACAAGGTGTAACTACATGTAACTACATGTAACAAGCTGTCACAAGGATCAGCTGAGAATGGCATGCATGATGACGACAAAGTAAATGACGTAATATCTTCATTTATTCCTTGGAAATGTGTGACAACGTGTAACTACATGTAACTAGATGTAACAAGCTGTAACAAGAACCAGCTGAGAATGGCATGCGTGATGACGACAAAGTAAATCACGTAATATCTTCACTTATTCCTTGGAAATGTGTGACAACGTGTAACTACATGTAACTAGATGTAACAAGCTGTAACAAGAACCAGCTGAGAATGGCATGCGTGATGACGACAAAGTAAATCACGTAATATCTTCACTTATTCCTTGGAAATGTGTGACAACGTGTAACTACATGTAACTAAATGTAACAAGCTGTAACAAGAATCAGCTGAGAATGGCATGCACAAGGATTAACGGGGCCCTTTCGACGGTATACGACACTTGCAGTGACTAGGATTTGAGGGGAAGTAAATAGAAATTTATTTTTTTAGCTATTTTCTTCATCACTGCTTATAACAATGGCTTCTGCCACGTCAATGTTGCTCTCAAAGCGTTGCAAACACTGCAAATGTGGCTTACACTCCTCTCCATCTTCGTTGAGCCTCGGTTTCTTCTGCGAAGTTGGTAACACATTTTCCAATTCCACTCCAGCTCTTTTGCAAGAAGACATCGGAAGTGTGGTTTCATCTTCAGATGACAAATCCTCATCCATTGGAAACCATTTTCCGTACTTTGCTTTCAGTTCAGCGTAACGATCTTCTTCATCATCATCACTACTGACCATTATGACTTCAAAACAGGTTGTTTTAGCAACAAAACGCTGAAGGGTGCAGTGGTCGGGTTTTCTTTCCTCGTGCGTGTCGTCCTCGTCACGTCTCGGGTTTGCGAGTTCCAAAGCAGAATTTTCGGTGTTTTGGTCGTCCTCTAGACCATCTCCTTCGGTGTCGGTAACTTCGACGGTATCGATGAAATGACGTTTAAACTCGGAAGTGGGAAACCATTCGCGTTCGAGGTCGTTCATGTACAGCCATGCGTCGTACACAGAATCGGGTCCATCCCATCCTGATCGGTGCCGCATACAGAACGCTTCAGCTGTCTCTTCGCTTATACTAACGCTAGACAGGTTTTCTTTTACAAGATAAAAGACTTTTCGTTGGTACTCTTCGTTGGCGCTACTAGACTCGCAATCAAAGTGTGGCGTATCAAACGTCAATGCATTGTAGAGAATGCCTTCGTTTCTATCGGCTTCCAGAACGGCGTGATCGACTGCCGATCGCGGTACGATAGATTCATCGATGTCTTCATCAGACTCGGAAATGGTGATTTGCGAAAAGCTCAACGAATTCTGATCGTTGAACATCAGTTGACGACAATTATAGTCAAAATCGTTGTACACAGCTCCATCTCCGTTTCCAGAAGTAGGACACTCATTTTCAAACAATGATTTTCGACGTATTTTGGAGGCCACGTAATGAAAAACATCCATGCAGTGCGTTCTGAGCCAAGCTATCAAATTAAAGAAGAACAAATAAAACGATGGGAAATGAATGCGCCCATCACGAGTTGGACGAAAATGTGAAAGAGAACAACGAAAGTGCAAGTCTCGCGTACCGCTTACTGATGGATTTTTCTTTGGAAGGGCCTTTGTGGAAAACACACACAGTCGGTTTCGGATGGCCTCGCCATCTCTTCCATCGCCAAAGTCCGGGTACTCGTTTGTTGTGATGAAGAAACCACTGTTGTATTTAAACTGAAACGAGTCCCTGTGTTTCCTTGAGACCGCCATTAACCCACCTGTAATAGAAATGGATTGGATGTTAATTCATCTGAGATATTTTCCATAACAATGCTAACATTTAAGGGAGCTGTTTACCTTGCAGTACTCTTTTTGCATCCTCACAACTAAGAGAGTCACTGGTCCACTCGTCCATCAAGACTATTTGCGTGTTTTCATTTATATTCGCCGCTGAAAAACGTCCGTCAGCAACAACCGTAGCAATGTATTTTGATGGAATAATTCCTAAAAATTCGAAATCATACAGTTTAAAGCATCATTGTCCGCATTATGCGAGTAAAATTGACATGTAAGTTGACTTTGTACCTTGAAACGGAGAAAACCAGCTTGTTTTTCCACTATCAGACGGACCGACCAACATCAATTTCGATTCCTTAACTGGGAACTTTTGGTGACACAAAAGCTGATAATACTTTTTATAAAATAACGTTCGTACTTTCTCGTCAGGAAAACTGTTTTCGATACCTGAGCATTTGATGATGAAGCAATTAAATTGCACATACAATTACACACAGGCAATGAAATGTAGACTTTACGTAACAATACCTTCTACGAACGGTTCGGGATATGGAACTTCTCCTGTGTATTTGTATTTGACAAAAGCACGCGGTGATCCCGACATCTTTGGATGCTTTTGGAATCCTTTCCTTCTAATGTTGAAATAGTTGTCATCCAACACTTCGATGAAGTTGTAGTTGATTACCATGGGCTTTATTGCGCGACAAGATGGCTCTGACAATAGTGCAGTTACTTGAGTGATGTATGGGGCAACCACATCAGCAATTCTCACTTCACCAAGCAAACTTAGGAGGAAATCCTTCACAACAGTGCAGTAAATAAACGTGCGCTTAGCTTCAGGTGGCTTTTTGTATATACCGCCATTGCAGATTTTGTAGCCTCGCTCCACCATTACTCTTCTGATCATGTCGATAGCCTGACCGATTTTGGACTGAGGACGATCCGGAACTGTCACACTGGCACCTCCTTGAGAGAAATCATGCACAAAATCATAACATGGTTATTCATGAAACGAACTTACGATGTATTGATGTCATACCTTGGTATTGCTCATCGACAACATGCAACGATAACCCGGTGAATTTAATTTTTTCTACGGCGTTTAGGACTACTTCTCGAACGCAACCATCCAGTGTTGGAAGCAGATGTAATTGCACAGGTTTGATGGTATGTTCCTCAACAGCAACGTGATCCATCTGATATCCTCTTTCTTGAGCGGCTCTTCTCACAAGACGCATTTTGCTGACCATCAGTGACTGTAAGGAACTTTGGCACTTGTGATCCTTCAACGTTATGTACAAGGAACTTGCATAAGCGTCCTCCGTGGACTGATTATGTTCACCTACACATACAATCAGAAAAGTGCTAGTCCAAACTACTACAAACTCGAATCACACATGTTTCAAATTACAAATTTTACCTCTTCCTTTTATAATCTTGCAGGAGTTTATATCTAAACCTGCACCCAACAACTTTTGGACCACCTTGTTTTCAAATGTCGATGTGCACGCTTCTGGCCAGTCAAAAGCTATCCAAAAAGCAAAGCCTGGGTCGGATTTTTGTCCATCACTACTTCTATCTTCTAGTGCTGTAACACAGCTAAAAAATGCCACTACGTTGCTCAAAGATTTCATGATTGTCTCTAGTTGCTCTCGTTTTCCCCACATTAATTCAAATCCATCTTCGCATTTCCAGAGCGTGCGAACTGCCACAATTTGGTACTTAGCAACAAACGCAGGCACAATAAAACATTTTAATGCCCGTTTTAAAGGTTCATCTCTGAGAGATCGAGCAGGCTTCGCAGACATATTTACGTTCGACATTTTACAAATAAATTCTGAGTCAAGAGGAACATTTTTTTTCTTATACGGTTTATTATTATTATTATTATTATTATTATTATTATTATTATTATTATTATTATTATTATTATTATTATTTTTATTCTTCCTAGTTTCATTTTTGTCATTTTATTTTATTTGCTTATAAGTATACAATAATATATTTTCATCATAATATTTTCGTTGACCTTATGTCAACTCGTCAGCGATGATTTTTGGAATACGTTAGCTGTTAACGGTGATGACATTACATTGCGCACTGCATGACGTCAGTTTTTCGCCGTCGTGGGACGTTGTTGTTGCCCCATTCTTCTTTTGCGTTTATTGATGGTTGTCTTTCATTGATGTAGATGGATTCGGTTACTTGCCGTAACATAGCATCTCCGTGACACGCTGTCAAGATCTTTAATTCGAACTTGTTGTTTGTCATATGTTTGTGCTTCTCTTGTGTATGTCTATATAAAACAGAGTTCTTGTCTTTCTTTTCGTATGTTTTTATATGTTCAGTATATCTTTCTGAAATGCTTCGTGCAGTTTCGCCAATATAGGTATCGCCACATTGGCAACTTATTTCATATACTACTTCTCGGCTTTTGCAGTTGATATTGTTGTTGTTGCCGTTGCAGACTTTGCAGGTATCGTCATTACATGTTGTATTGTTGAATGGGTTTGATCTAACAAGTTGTTGTTTTATTGTAGGTCCTGCTTTTTCTATCACTTTAATCTTTAGGTTATTTGCTTTTATGATGTGTTGGAATTTTCTTTGTAATTCGCTATTCGGTGTCGATTCGACAAACAATACAGTGTCGTATTTATCAGGTTGGAACCAATTGTTTCTATTCATGGTTTGGTGGGACAAACAGTTACTCCGAAAGTTAACTGACCACACATACACTATACACCTCTATGGCCGATACGTAGACGACATCAACATCGCCATTAACTCGAATAATACCAGCGAAAAACAAACAATGCAACACATCCAGTTCATTGCAAACACAATCCATCCAAGTATATCCGTCACAATCGACTATCCATCAAATAACCCGAACAATCGCCTACCTGTACTTGATCTCGAAATATGGATCGAAGAAGTAACTACAAACAACGAAGTAAAACCCAAAATCATGCACTCGCACTATATGAAACCTATGTCCAGTAAACACGTAATCAACAAACATTCTGCTTTACCAGAAGAATCAAAGAAGAACATACTCGTTGCAGACCTTGTCCGTATTATGCGCAACATTTCACCCTACTGCAACCCTAACGAACGAAAAACGCACATCCAACAATTCCTTAATAGAATGCAATTCTCTGGCTATAACGAATACGATAGAAAACTAACATACAAACGAGCACAACAAAAGTTTACAACCATCATCAATAACGCCAAAAATGGAATCTGCCCACTCTATCGTTCAAAATTTTGGCACAAACAAGAACGCGAGAAAGAGAAACACTGTAAAAGAAACAATTGGTTCCAACCTGATAAATACGACACTGTATTGTTTGTCGAATCGACACCGAATAGCGAATTACAAAGAAAATTCCAACACATCATAAAAGCAAATAACCTAAAGATTAAAGTGATAGAAAAAGCAGGACCTACAATAAAACAACAACTTGTTAGATCAAACCCATTCAACAATACAACATGTAATAACGATACCTGCAAAGTCTGCAACGGCAACAACAACAATATCAACTGCAAAAGCCGAGAAGTAGTATATGAAATAAGTTGCCAATGTGGCGATACCTATATTGGCGAAACTGCACGAAGCATTTCAGAAAGATATACTGAACATATAAAAACATACGAAAAGAAAGACAAGAACTCTGTTTTATATAGACATACACAAGAGAAGCACAAACATATGACAAACAACAAGTTCGAATTAAAGATCTTGACAGCGTGTCACGGAGATGCTATGTTACGGCAAGTAACCGAATCCATCTACATCAATGAAAGACAACCATCAATAAACGCAAAAGAAGAATGGGGCAACAACAACGTCCCACGACGGCGAAAAACTGACGTCATGCAGTGCGCAATGTAATGTCATCACCGTTAACCGCTAACGTATTCCAAAAATCATCGCTGACGAGTTGACATAAGGTCAACGAAAATATTATGATGAAAATATATTATTGTATACTTATAAGCAAATAAAATAAAATGACAAAAATGAAACTAGGAAGAATAAAAATCAGTCGTTTTGCTTGGGATGAAATCAACAAAATAATTAATTATTATTATTATTATTCTGGAAAAAATGTTGTAGCTCTTATTTAAGAGGAAGCAGTACATAATTTATCTGTTGTTGTGTAGTTTTATATATAGGTTCTTGTACTTGTCTCAGGGATTTCTGGAAACACCATCTTTTACTATATTGTGGTTGACATTAATTATTTAACCATGGATCATTTTTAGAGTAGGGTATACTATTTGATTTGATGAACGCCTAGTGCAAAAATCTGTTTTTATTTTGCTGCCGGATAATGATCAAGGAGCTTGTCTGTAACTTTGATTTTGGTCATTTTACTCTATTTCTTAACATAATTTCTTTTCTTTTCTTTCTATCTGACCATCTTGACCAGTACATAGATGAAATATCATGTATTTATTTGAGTGTCCAATCTATCATGGTATAGGTGATAAAAAATTTATATATTTGATTCATTACAAGTATGTTTTCATTTGATGAATTCTTCCTGTTCATGTACAAGCAATCAAGAAAATGACAAAGATAACAGATGAATTTATTGGTTATTTACTTAACCTCCAATCTGGCAGAAAATATTATTTTGGCCTACATAAAGTAGTTCAATACATTCCATTCATACTCAATTAGTTTTCTTTTGTTTATTTCCCTTATTCCATTAGTGCAACAATACAGGCTTGCATTATAACACTCCTTCCGTTAGGACGAATGAATTCGAGTTTATATTTTTTACATTTCGAAAAGTATGTATTAGATTGGGCGTAAACTGGCGTAAATTTCATCGATTGCGCCCTTATGTGTGTTTGGCAAAAAAAAAATTTGCCTAACCCTTAAAAAATCCTAGATCCGCCCCTGGTATATCCCACCATTTTCCATAACCTTTGTCAACTTTGTATCTGCTGATCCCTGAGGCAGTCCTTTGTGTTAAACTAACTGTTTTGCACTCACTGATTAGCTTTTTGAATTTATCTCTAGCTTGAGTCGAGTTTATTATAAAAGAACAGTTGTAGATCTTTGCACGACCATTTAATTCAGCAACAACTTTGTCAAACAATAAACTGTTTGCAGCAAACTTCTGGTTTTTAAATATTAACATTTTTCGTAAGTGATCATCCGAGTAAATGATATCGACCATGTCATCAAGCAATTCTGGAGACCACATAAATTTTTCCTTTGGAGGAGTAGAATCTAAACAATGACTGAGACTTTAAAACTGCTTGCATATAACATTTAAAATATTTAATAAAAATATGTAATATTGCATAGGCGGATCTAGAGCTTAGGCAAAATTTGAGGAGGAGCGTTGTGTCATCTAGGAGAAGAATAGAAAAACGTGCCTTTTAACTAATTACAGTTAAACACTGAAAAGAAATTAATAGCATTGTACTCCTCCACTTTTTTTGCCTAACCCTGGATCCGCCTATGTATTGATATGTACCTTCAGTACTGTTATGTCTGGATCCTCCATCAGTTTCATTATCATTCTGAAGTTCATGCACTTCCGTTGTTGGTCGTTTTTCTTTTCCTTTTGATGTTACTGCAAAGGTGGAAGGTTTTCGGTTTTTTTCGTTATTTACTTTCATTTTCTTTTTTTTAATCTTTTTGCTTATTTTTTTAATTATCTCGCTGTCTGATTGCTCTGAATCTGAACTATCAAGCCTTTCGCGTTCTTCACGTTCTTCATGAAATGTAACAGCTGCTTGCTCTTCCAGAATCTGCAACATTGTTTTGTTGGCCATATTGAAATATATGTTGACCTCGTGTTTTATTTTTTTGCCAAATAAGCAAATTTATAGAAATGTACGCATGCGTCAGCACGGCTCGGCTCGGCATTCGGTTTTATACAGTCGAGCCAAGCCGTTCTGAGCCGTGCGGCACGGCTCGGCTCGGCACGGCTGAAAATTGGTTTTATAAGCTGTGCCGAGCCGAACTCAGAGAAAATTTGGCGAGTTCGGCTCGGCACGGCACAGCTTATAAAATGAGCCTAACACCCAGAGATCGACTCATGTTGATTTCATTCGAATCATAAAATTTGAGTGTCAATTTCAAGGGCATACGTTATGTATGTTACGAAATAAGGTTAAGAGAACGTTTTAAGGTTTAGTGTTAACAGAACATTTATATTATAGCTAGAACAGTTTTCAGGTTTTCAAATTTCAAGAAACGTTTAGTTCTAAAATCATGAAAAAATTCAAAGCTTTTAGTTCTAGGTCTTTCACTGGTTTCATATAAAGAAAATACATGTAGTTTAAATGTTTCCTAGATTCAAGGAAAACCTAAACACAGATTTCGTGAATAGAATTTCAGTGACAAATACTATGAAATTGAAAAAAACATTCTTTCATTTCCTGTTAATTATTTTCCAAAACAAAAGGATTCGACTAATCATGTCTGGCGACTTGTGAGTTACTCTGTGCTGTTATGGAGTTTTGTTATGGAGTTTTCCTCGCCAAATCTAAAACAATAATGAGAATAATAGTCTAAAGCTTTCGTGTATGATATTGGAAAATTTAAAAGTAAGATATTGTTAATTTTGATATTTTTGCTCAAAATTTCTTCCTAGTACTGTCAAAGCAAAAGTACAGATGTTGGAAGACCTTGTGGTGTGGAATTTGCAACAAACTGGAAAAGAGAATGTATGAGAATAAATGGTGAACAGGGTAGGGAATCAATTCACCCAGAATTTAACAACATCCATCGCAGATGCGTGTCAAACCAAACATTTGAGGAGTTGGAAGCACGCTAAGAGAACATTATATTGGGTTAATCCCACAATAGACTTAAAATATGAAGTTAGGTGGATGAAGTTGAAAATTCACTAGCGTACACACTGTTGTCTTGCTGCTCCGTTTTAGAGACTCTGCAATAGTTTTTGTCTGTAGGCCATTCCAAAACCTTCCTGGCGTTTGAAGGGAAAGAACTTCAAAAGAAAAAATACAGGCCAATCTGGTTTCTTGTAATTTCTTTTCCTGCATGTGCTCTGCCCTTTTCCATTTTATTTCCCAGCGGGCACAAAAACGTCTTTCTAAGACGTCCCTAAGACGTTGCAAAATGGTCGCAAAGTGGGAATCTCAAAAGGCGTCCCAATCACATCTTCACTGAGATGTCTCGATGACATCCCAATAGCGAGCTTAAGCAACTACAACGGCAACGTGGACGACGAGGTGAGCAAAAAAAAACAAAATAATAAAAGTACTTGTGAATAGTATTTTGAAGAACTTCCTTTTATTGGAGAACTTTTTCCATTGATAAACTTATAACGACTAGAACGTTATCGAGCTTCTATAAAATCTACATAAGAGAAAAGGGCTTTCTCTATAATCACGTCTCCGTTGTCAGTAAGACTTCACATGACTTTTCACGTTGTGCATAGAACGTTCAAATATGTTAATAATCTAATTATCTTATAAAATTTTCCCAAATGCTCTCAAAAGTAGCATACTCCCTTTGAAAACAAATTCCACATAGAAAACAAAGCTTTTGTTTTAAACACTTCGCCGTCTTCGTTGCCGTTGCGATTGCTTAAGCTCCCTAATGACATCGTTACGACATCGTTACGACGTCAAAAACTGTGATAGGCCATAGGCGGACCCGAACCCGGAACCTCTAGTGTGCCAGTCAAACTCGCAACCGTTATGCCACCGCTGCTTATTGTCCAGACGTTTAAAAACATTTACAATAAATCATTCTATACAGACTGTTTGCTTTTGAAAGTTTATAATTGTTTCGAAGGTCGTTATTGAATCTGCATAGAGATGTCCCAAAAACGTCGTAAAATCATCCTTCACATGACCAATAAACAGAATTTGATACGAATTTAAATTTTACCTAAGCATGTTAGTGTTACTCGATATACAGTGTGTCCACGAGAAAGTGGGTCACTCATTTAAAACACAAATAACTTTTCGAATTTTCACAATGCAATGTGGCTTTTATACCGTTGGAAAAAAGATTTTTTGAGCTTTCTAAATATTTGACCTTCTTAATAGAAAAATAAATTTTTAGGGAGATATAATCAATTTTACCATGAAACCTCGCAATTAAATCAACAATGATCGATTAACGCTTGCTTGAATAGGAGTTAATGACTCGAGTAATGTGTAAAGTCGTGAAAAACTAAAATGTCGTGATAAAGCTGCATTTATACTGCATTTATGCGTGGAAACACATATTTTTTTTACAAACTTGAAAGATAAAAGTTTCATTTCTAAAAATCATACACGAAGATTTTAAAAACCTTCTTAAAGTTTTTTTTCCTTATAAAGATTTTGGCAAGGCATTGGGAATACAAAGTTATTAAATCATAACAAAAACCTTAAAGTAAGTTTACACAATGAAGAAAATTTTGTGCCTATTCAAAATATTTTGTGACAAACTTATCACAACACCACCAACGGCGGTTGTTTCAACGAAACAAAGAATTAATTGCTCGTTAAAATTCTGTTTTATTGATCATTGCAAAATTAACAACCGTGTCGAAAAAAAAAATAGTTAATATCTTTTAAAACAAACATTTTTACAAATAACAACTTATATTTTTGGAAAGCTCAAAAAATCTTCTTTCCAACGGTATAAAATCCGCATTGCATTAGTGAAAATTCGAAAAGCTATTTCTGTTTTTCTCGTGGACACACTGTAGTTAAAACATGCGCTAAAAATAAAAATAACACACTTATTGATCGGGCGGAGTGAATTTCAATTTTCTTTTTTTCTTGCGTTTGCAACACAATTCAAAATATCACCACTTCAACAATTCAGCTGTATATTCCGAAAACGTTGATTCATTGAACTATTACACTTGGGTGTGAGGATGCAACAGCTTAAAGAAAGTTTTCGAAGTGCTTGGAAACCTGCAAAAGCAGACAGTTGAACAAACGAATGAAGATAAGCAGCAGGAGGAAAGCAACAACCTTGAAATTCTTCTAGGGAATTTGAAAGAAAATATTGAATATCTATATTGGAAGAAATCATTGTGATTTTGAATTTGTAAACAGTTTGTATTTTTCAGTTCCTTATTCGACAATTTCTGATTCAAAGGTTTCTTTGCACTAAATGAAATATCACAATGTCCTCACTGTTTGATTTATGGTAGGCATTACATATATATTTTCAGCTAAATGGATGTTCCATCAGCGTTTAATCAATTTTCGCTTTTTTTACCTTACATTTTATGAGCAGTTGTTTTATGCAATTTATATTGTCTCACTTTTAATACGAAAAGTTTTTAAGGGGCTGTTTATATGGAGAATTTTCATCCCGGGATGAAATTTTCCACGTGTATCCGGGCTGGTGTTCCACCCCATCGTTTAATTGAAACAGTTGTAATAAAAAAGTTGTGTTGACATGAAAAAAATTCACACCTGCGCACGTGTGAAATTTTTTTGACACCCGATAAAGTTTACACTTTACTGCTTTGTTTGAGCAGAAAAGTAAATAAAAAATGAAAAATACAACAAAGATTATAATGTTGACAAGTATAAACAGAAGGAAAGCCATATGGCTAGTATCTACCTTACTTATGCTTAAATTCGCGCGGGTCAATAATTCGCTCATGCTCAATTTCGCGCGTTTTAAATTCACGCACCCAAAATCGACCTTTTCGCGCAGTTTCAAATTCGCGCATTTCAAAATTGTTGAAAGGGAGAATAAACAAGAGAATTTAATGAAAATGTCAATATAAAGTAATGAACAGAAAATTACGTCAGTTACGATCGAAGAAAATGTCGAAGAAACTGATGAATTAGAAGGCGATTCTGTGGGAGTACTTGTGCTAGTAGAGGTTATCATGCTTTCAGAGAGATTTGGCGACCAAAGTACAATCAAACGTTACACATTCATCCCGAGCCAAAAAACTTAACTGATCCTTATGCAATTGGCATTTACGCAAGTTTACCTGGAAAAGTAACAAAACAGAGCTTGGTTGGACATATCCCCAGAGAAATATCTCGATTTTGTTCTTTTTTCTTAAAGTATGGTGGTTGCTTATCGGCAGTCGTAAGGGAAACAAAATTCCGGCGAAGTCCTCTGCCTCAAGGTGGGCTAGAAATACCTATCACACTTATCATTAAGAAAGGAGATAGTAGTGATATAATATTTGAAAAGATGAAGAATTTCATAGATGATTACTACTTTGAGTCCCTCACATTTTCCTAAAGAACAATTTGATGATTTTGAATGGTGATAGGTGTATATTCTTTTCATTATTTGTAACTATTTCAACAAAAAATATATTTGAGAACAAGTAATTTCACAATTTTTTTCTTGTGCCTTTTGACTCGTCTTTTCTCTTTAATTGTTTATACTCTAATTCACGAGGATTTATCTTCATTAATACACGAAGTGATCATTGACTACACGCTTTTCTTTTTATAAGCATAGTGAAATTTCGTTGAAGGTGAAGTATTCTTATGATTTACCAAAAAATAAGGTTGAAATATTCTTAATGTATTCTTATATTTCAGAATAAGGTTCCATGATAATGTCACATATATATACACGATATACAACAAATATGTTGTGACCTTATAAAGACAGCTTTATGTTTGATGTTTGTATTGGTTTTTGCTCATTTACTGTATCCGTCTTATGCAAAGAGCTTCCTTCTTTCAAACAAACTATTCTGTCAGTATTGACATCTTTTATTTGGTCACGGATGACGGATTAGGCCTAAAAGATTCCCATGCTTTATCACCTTATGAAATAACAATGTTTTGCTAGTAGCGCAAATATTGCCTTTTGAAAAATACAATTTTTCCCCAGTTGCCTATTTCTCCATATTTTCGATCATTCAAAAACAAGAAAGATTCAACAACAAAAGGCTTGTACCAGATTACAATTGATGAATGAATTTAACAACTGCTACCTTCAGCAATGTGGCAAAAGAAAGCACAGTGTTTCAAGTATTAACAGTGAAAAGGTGGATGAGCCTGTAATAATCTGGAAAAGTAAAAAGTCAAATTGTTTCAAAACCTTGACGGGTTGTGGCCTTAACCGACCTTTAGATGTTTATTATTTTGCGAACAAAAAATCTTGGATGAACAGTGAAGTAATGTCACATGTGTTGCAAAGACCTGAGCGTAAAATGAAAATGCAAAATTGAATTGTTGTTCTGTTTCTAGAATATGCTACTAGCAACCAAGAATCAATTGAGAAAAACTTGTCGAACATAAGGTTAGTGTCTCTTCCTAAAAACGACGTTACGTTTACAACCTTTGGATGCCGGAATAATAGGAGCCCTTAAGTTAAAATACCGTAAATTGCTCAACAGATACGTAATTTCAAGAGTGGATGATAATAATCGAGCATCTGATATTATTAACGAAATCAAAGGTTATTGCTTGAGTTAAATCCACTTGGAGAGAAGTTGCACCTGACACCATAAAGCATTATTTTGAAAAATGTGGCTTCTCTACCGATAACTACGTAATCGCACCACAAATTAGTGATGAAAAGTCTCAAGAATTTTTCTAGACTATGAATATGTTGAGGTAGATAATTCCTTAGCAACATCCAAAGAAGTTGATGTAAGTAAAATTGTCTGGCGGGAAAAAATGCGAAATGAGTGTATCGAAGAAGTGCTGAAAGTGAAAACATTCAATTTTGATTTAGAAGATGAAGATGACTCACAGAAAAGGAGCTCATCAAGTATAACAACTCCCACCAAATATAATAACATTGTGACTTCTTGATAAAGTTTACTGATTTACTTACTATACGAAGTTTCCGGTTTCTTATACGAAGTTTACGTTTCTTATACTAAGATTCCGGTTTCTTATACGAAGCTTACGTTTCTTATACGAAGTAAGTCTATTTGCTACTTATAATGAAAATAATGACCTCCAACACAGAATCGATGACATCCTAACAGTCATTTAAGGGAAAATTATTCGCGCTTAGAAACAAGCATCGATCACAGACTTTTTTAACTGATAACTAAGTTTTATTTTAAACGTTTATAAACTAGAATTAAACGTTTTCTACTTGTAAATATAGCCTATATCCTTACCTTTTTCAGATATAGCCAGTAGCGCTTAAAATTTGAATATTTCGACAAAACTTTCCAACAGCGGACACCTCTGAATAGCGGACAGTTTTGTGCAGACCCTATCCGGAGGTTTTTAGAAAAACTAAACACCTGTGCGAACATTTATTGAACTTTGAGTGTGGAATTGGACGGTGCAAATGTTCGTGTAGTGAGACATCATGTACCGACGAGATGATTTTATCAATAAACACGAAAAGGAACTTGAATATTTGACACAAAAAGAACGTTGAGGCTTCAAAAGAATCTTTAATTCATGAAATTAGTAAGAAAAATGATTTTTGGCCAAGCGCCAGCTAAAGGGCCTTTCATATGTGTCTTTCTGTTCGTTCGTGTGTCCGTGTTTATCTTCTTATTTTGGAGAAACGGTGCCTTGTAGTTTTGTAGGTTTTATGATGAAACAGTGCCTTGTAGTTTCCTGCACGCCAACCTAGACGCTAGGCTTTTCATTGAAACTATGGACAGAACCCTACAAAAACAGGCTGGGAACGAACTAGTTTTCAAATCTCAATGTTATGACTTGCATTTTTTGCTGCTCGTCCTCACTGCTTTTAAAATCAAAAAAAAGAAAACAGCACATTCTTGTCAACTACCAACGTTTTCATTTCTTGTCTTGGTGACTGTTGGTGATCATCTCTAATTGCTGCTGCCATCCTGAAGGAGATCCAACGAGAAGACCTTTTTGGTTTCTTCCTCTTGACATTATCAATTCAACTTTGAAGACATAAAGGTAAATTATAATTTTGATTGTGAATTGTCAGTCTGCTGGCACATTACTGGCTGCCAAGGCTTTTGACTGTCCCCTGCCCTGTGTTTCCTTCCGTGGCTCAAAGATTTTGAATTACCACTATAGTTTTCATGCGGAGGTAGCAAATGGATGTCGATTTTTTTATATATCAAGCTATGAAAATTAGTAGAACGATTTGCCAAACAGTACCAGCACTTAAGTTTCCAACCAAAATTACAGCAGTTTTAGAGTTCAGTACCAGCACGAAACTCACCCACCAAAAAAACAAACTGAATCAAAATTTTGATTGAATCAAGTCAACAAATACGTATATAGTTCATTTTACAAAGGCTAGACTTGTTATTCGAACTAATCAAATCGAACTTTATCGAACTTAATTGAACCAAATTGACTGATATACTAATCGAACTAACTTTACAAATTTTCCAAAAATTGTGTGTACCTTAGGATTGTCTAATATCGGGTACCCTGTTGTAATTTCGTCACTTACTTCGAGATATAGGAAAGAGTGAAAAAATAGAAGGGCGGAATCGCTGTTTGAAACTATAGATTCTTTTACTCAATGACTACAGGCTGTTAAGTCTACTAGCAAAAGCCAAATTCAAGTCAATAATCCAGTACGGTACTGTATCTTCAACAATAAGGTTGAGAGTGTCAGAATAATTTATGTTTATTCATTTACAAAGATAGAAAAATTATACCTGACTCCCTGTTCTCATCCTCATCCATGTCTGTCTGGCTGTGTTGAATTAATTAAAGTGTACCCACACATTGAAACTTTTTCTACCTCAATTCTTTCAAAATGCGTGCTGGTTTGAAGATTCATCAGAGAAAAACCCGTAAGAAAAAAACTCTAAAACAAAGTTTGGTGAAAAAAACTGATAGATTTTCACTGAGCTTTTCAAATGCCGAGAGAAAAATATGCCGTGGCCGGCTCTACGCCCATCCCGCCCGTTTCATTTTCTTTTTAACTCGGAAATGAGAATATTTTTACGAGCGAAAAAAAGATGTGTAAAAGGTTTTAAACATATTTATTTCTTTAATCATTGGCCAGTTAATTGGCTAAAAATATTATGATTTTGGTAGACGCTACACACTAGTTGACGCCACTGACAGGGAAAAGTATAGTTTCAAATAACGATTTCGCCCCTCTTATCTTTTTTCCAGGTTTGATCCAGGTTAGTTTGATATTCTCATTGATTTTACTAATCAAGGATCAAAATCTGATGGTCTGATCGACACTTTGATATAATGACTTCGTATCATGCTCTAGTCACCCTGGTAATAAATATAATAGTTGAATGCACGTAGACCTATTTAATTCCCCTCTTCCTGGAATAACACAAAGCATGATTCTGACTGGGGTTGTATGTTCCCTTCTCCTAATTTAGGTCCTTTTAAGATTTCAGACATGCTAACCTTGAAACTCATAAAAGGGTCTCAATAAGAGTGGGGTAAGAAAAGCAACTGGTAAAAGCAACAACAAAGTAGGAAAAAAACAGGCCAATTGTTAACTTGCCTTTGACATTCGATTGTTTTTTCAAAATTGAATTAGCGGGGTAGTAATTTAAGGTCCGGGGGGTTGGAAAAATTCAAAAAAATTATAAGTGGGGCGCCCTGCTAATTTGGCACACAAGAGTAGGGGGATTTTGAATTTACCTTCCCTCACATACCAGGGAGTACAAACTATGCAACGGGTAGGTAAATACTGAGCCAGCAAACTCATATAACCATCTCTACAAATTGGCTTATTTTCAGCTAGCTATTATTATGTTAAACATTTTTGAAACTCTTTATTTTTGTCCTTTTCTTTCAGATTTCAAGAGGACCAGACGAGACCCTTCTTGGTCCTTGTAAGGTCGTTATCGAAACCATTAGTATAATCAGCTTACTTGGCTCATTCAGCTCACTTGACTTACTCAACCTATTCAGCTCACTAAACACTGAATTATCTAGTGATTTGAGATTTTATTTGTAATTTACCCTAGGAACTTCGGATTACAACGTTTGAATAACCATATCTATCGACGCTTTATCGTATCTCAATCGACAATGTTAACGGTACTCGGCAATTGGACCTACGTTCAATATATCGCCATCTAGTGTTGAACTCGTCTTTTACAAGCAAAGGGCTCTCCCATGTTTGGAAACCGGCTCGGTTTTTGTCCGTAGCTTTTTACCTCAGCATAATACTCGTGACCTATGTCCACTTTAATATTACCTTGTTTAAAACCTCTCAGGGATTGGGAAAATTCAGATTTGGATACTATTCTTATGTTAGGGAACGAATTATACCGTGGTTTTGGCTACACTGATGAATACATAGATTTGACTGAATTGCCCTCTCAATTATTCATTGAAAGCAATGTCATTGAATTTCAACGAACACCTGTGACTGCGTCAACTGAAGAAACTGGAGATTTCATCAATCCACCCCATACCTTTAATTGTGGTATTTTTGTAGCCAGTGGTAACGGACTGCTTTTATGTATGACAACGATTATTATTATGTGTCCGATTCCCACAACCGTAATCCACAGGGTATGTGTTGTTATGATAATACGGGAACAGCTGTCCTGCTCCAATTTATTGCTAAAAGTACAACTTATTGGCTTTTCAAATTCGGACCAGAACAAAAATAACTACCCACAAATTCTCTTTTGAGGACTGACCATTCCTCAAGCTACGTGAATTTCCCTCTCATGTTTTTTGTACGTTTTTCAACATAACTGTTAGAACGCCCTGAAATACCAAGTCAATGAAGGGACCGATAATATAGTCTAACAGAACGAATTTATGGATGAGTGACAAAAAATATCCAAATCTGATTTTTGCAAACCCAATACAATTTTGCATGAAAACGCGGTATTTGATTTGAACTAACGCAATTTATTAAATGTTGAGAACAATGAGTAACATGGCATGAAAACGCGTTGTATAACATGTGGTGTATGGAAACGCGATTTGTAAAACTCAATTGTTAATTTGAGTGTGGAATTTGTTGTACGATGCAAAATGTTCACTTTACGTGACATTACGACAAGCGAACTTCGGAAAACTCTTACAATCAAAATTGACTTAAAAATTACGATTTACCGGTAATATAGCTTAATAGAGCGATATTATCGATAAACACAGGAAATATACAAATACTTGACTAACTGTAGCATGAAATTTGTTTAAGACGACATGAGGGAAATCTTTCGTCGATGCTAGAATAAGCTGGAATCGCATACTTTCTCTTACTTTAAGAAAAATTGCTCTTGTGTCGCTTTAAGTCATGTTTTTTGTGCGTTTTTCAACAAAATTGTTAGAATGCCCTGAAATACCAAGTTAATGATAGAACCGATAATATAGTCTAACAGAAAGAATTTATGGATGAGTGACAAAAAATATCCAAATCCGTTCTAATGTAAAACAACTTTACCATTCGACCAGAGAACAATCTTGGTTTCAATAATATAGATTTCCCCCCATTTAAGAAAAAAACTCTAATGTCGCCTAATTTCAAATAGTTTCTGTAATTTTCACAACGCTGATAAAAAAAAGGATTTTTGCAAACCCAATAAAATTTTGCATGAAAACGCAGTATTTGATTTGAAGAGTAACACGGCATGAAAACGCGTTGTACAACATATGGTGTATGAAAACGCGATTTGTAAAACTCAATTGTTAATTTCAGTGTTGAATTTGTTGTGCGATGCAAAATGTTCACTTAACTCTTAGAATTAAAATTGACTTTAAAATTACAATTTACCGGTAATATAGCTCAACTGAGCGATATTATCGATAAACACAGAAAATATACAAATGCTTGACTAACTGTAGCATAAAAGGTGTTTAAGAGGACATGAGGGAAATCTTTCGTCGATACCAGAAAATGTTGGAATCGCATAACTTTTCTTATATTAAGAAAAATTGTTCTTGTGTCGCTTCAAGTCATGTTTTTGTAAGTTTTTCAACAAAATTGTTAAAATGCCATGAAATACCAAAATTGATGATGGGCAACTACGAAGATGTATAATTTTGTATGAAAAAACCGTGTTTCAGTTAGCAAGTACAAAATTCATGAAAATGTCCTCCAACGCATTAGTAGCATGAAAACGCGTAGTTTGACGTCTAAGTGTTTTGAAACGCGAAGCCTACGATTCTAATGTTGAATTTGAGTGTGATTGTCGCACAGTACAAAACTTGCTAACAGAGCAATAAATTTCTCTTGAAAGTTTCTATTTGCCAGTGGTATAGCTTAATTGAGTGGTTATAGATAAACAGAAAGGCTTGCCCAAATAAACCAAATATATACGATGGGGCAAAAATTATATAATAACCTTTCTTTCGATACTGAGTGGTCGGTTATTGTTTCATGAACAGTACCTATGGCATTTCATTGCTGGATGAGAGTTTACTGAAAAAATTCCATGTAAACAGTCACAGGCGAGCCAAACCGGCAAACGAGCTAGCCTTATTACAAACACACAGATTTTGATTGACTTAAAATTCGCTCATCTTTCCTTATGAAGCTTAAAGTTTCCCGCTTGATTTGCATGAAAAAGTGGTCAGCCCGTTTGCAGGGTCTGTAACGTAAACGTCATGATTGTTATAATTTAAAATTTCATTTGTTAGCCATTTTGTTCATTTTGTTTCTTTGTTTTATATTCTCAAGTTACGTTTCTTTTGTTTAGTATTTCTTTTATTTATTAATTGCGTTTCAACCTATATAAGAGGAAGTTTGTTTTTTTTTACACTCTCTCATCAAATTAAGAACTCGTAAAGCTCATGAATTAGAGTAACTTATGTCAATCTTAGCATCACACTTTTGGCCAGCTGGTAAGCGTCTCATTTGTATTTATTTATTCGGTTTTCTCTTCTCTCTTTTTTTTTTTTCTCTCTCTCTTCATCTATAGCTATCTCTGTTTTTCTCTAATTTATATATTTGTTCAAGTCAATTCGCGTTGTATATTAATTTTCTTAGTTTGAACAACCGAAATATTCAATTCAAAATGTTATGAATCACCCCCACAAGTGCGATGCGCTGAGACCACATTCAAACAGAATCAATCACTTATCACTGGACTTAATCAGTCATCGTCAATAATCAACGTCATTTAATCAATTCAACTTAATCCTCAACTCGTTGCATGTCAAGGCGAAGTGCAAAACGACTTGACTACCGTGAGCTTCACTCAACTGGACAAGTAACTTACATATCGCATATGTCAAGTGACGAGAATCTGTCTACACAACTTGCAAATCTGTCTATCGAAGAGGAACTACCCAGAGCCATGTCCACAGATCAATCAATCATTGAGATAACCCTGTTGGTAGAAGAAGCAAACGACATCATTGACGAGAATGCTATCAAAGGAAGCCTTCCTACCGACATCGACACTTCAACTACAAGACTTGAGACTCTACGTACTGATATAAGAAGAAAGAGTCTCTCAGCTAAACTTGATGAGAAACATCCGTTAACGATGACCATCAACCAAACCCTTGGACTAATTAAGGAATACATCAAAGCAGCTAAGGACTACAAAACGAAACTGACACTCGCCGAGAGCAAGAAGATTGCAGAAGCAGCCATTGGTAGCGAGCGATCAATTGCATTTGTGGTCAGAGATCTCAATCAAAACATCCAAGAAGTCGAAACCTTCATTGCTCAAGACATCAAGCATGTGAACGACAAGCAGCTCTCTCAAATCAAGAAAGACGCTCCAAACGTTTTCGACAAACTTGATAAAATCTCTGAAAGATACGAGAAGCTTCTACGATCACCAATCAGTGATGAAACCCTCCATGCGATCAATGCTATAGGAAAGAACTACGAAAGATTAAACTCTTCCAAGGTAGCCTTTGTCAACTTGGTAAATAAAGAGTTCGTACAGAGAGAACTTGACAAGAATTACACGACGCAAAACCTCAACATCAAGTTGGAAAGATTCGTTGGGTATGAGTCAGCCATTGATTTCTACACTTTCCGATCAAATTTTGAGAAGCTTCACCTCGAGACGACTCCAACTCGATTACTACCTGACTTATTGAAAAACAAATACTTGGGAGAACCTGCTCTCACTCTCGTCAAATCAATTGAGAGCATTGACGACATATGGGACAAACTGAAGAAAGCCTATGGAAATACCAAGACCATGCTGTTCAAGAAACTTCAAACATCATCAAAATCAGACATTACGAAATCGAGAGATCCGGAAAAACTTGTGCACGCGTTAAGCAAATTCACGAACCTGATACGAGAAGTCATATCACTTGCCAGACAATTTGAGATTGAAGACAACCTATATTACGGTGACGCCCTGCCGAAGATTTACCAACAACTCGGAGATGGAAGACTGACCAGATTTCTATCAAGCATCGATGACGAGCCAACTGAGAAAGAAACATGGGAAAGATTGCTAGCCTTTCTCGACAAGGAAGAGAGACTCAACCAGCAAAAACTACTCATTCAAGGACCTCGAAGTGAAAGGAAAGAATCACCTGGCATTCAATCTGACAATCAACGAAGATACACCAACAGAAAGCTCAACTCTTACCACAACAACTCAGTGATGAATAATCAAGAGGAATGTCAATTGTGTGGTGAATCGCCAAGCCAAGACGAACATCTGGTATCGAACGGTCCAAATGGTATAAAGATCATTCAATACTACACCTGTAAGAAGTTTGCAGAGAAGACGCCGGCTGCTCGACTTTCATGGATAAGAACCAAGGGATTCTGCATCCAATGTCTGTTACCTGGTGCTGATGGCTCTCATGGGAAACATTTAGATGGTAAATGTCAACACGACTTTATATGCCCGCATTCAAGCCATCAACGTTATTCCGTTAAGAAACACGTGCTTCTGTGCGAGGAGCACAAGGATGACCAAGAAAACCAAGATGTCCTCGAGAAGTTCAAGAATCGATGCATGAGAAATTCCAATTTACCAGACTTCTCAAAGCAGATCAAGCTGGCATTTCATGTAAACACTTTCTCAACCAACACGTCAAAATCATTTCAAGACTCAGTCCGTGACAGGGGAATCTTCAAGTTGCAAACGATAACAGTCAACGGTCACAGACTCAACGTATTCTTCGACGACGGATGCAGTGATTTCATCGTTTCTACAAAAGCGATCAACCTACTTGGTCCAGCTGCAAAACTAATCAATGAAGAGCAAATCAACGTCGGTGGAGTCGGAGATTCGGTGACGACATCAAAAAAGGGATGCTATCTCGTTACGTTACCACTCCACAATGGCAAGAAAGTCACACTATCAGGAATCTGCCTCGACAAGATCACTTCAACTTTCCCCTTCTATCCGCTGATGGAAGTTGAACGAGAAATTCAAAGAGATTACGATTTAAGAAAGATGGGAGGAACAAGGATGCTACCAAAGCTACCACCTGCAGTTGGGGGTGAGACGCATCTTATGTTTGGAATAAAATACCTTCGCTACTTTCCAAAACTCATTCATCAATTGGAAACTGGACTGTCTCTTTTCGAATCACCATTTATCAATTCAGACGGTGGAAGAGGAGTTGTTGGAGAACCACATAAGATCTTTACTGAAATCCACGATAGCTACTTCACAACCAACCAGGCATTCTTCATCAACATAGATGATTCTTGCAGAAATGATGTTCCACTACTTGGGTACCATGCAGAACATGTTAAAGCTCTTAATGTTCTAGTAACTCAAGCCAACCTCTCGACACAACAACGATTGTTTGAACAAGTTGAATCAACTGGTTGCGAGATTACTTATCGATGTCCTACATGCAGAACGTGTAATCAATGCAAGCATCACAGAGAATACGAATCTATCAGCCTCAAAGAGGAGGTAGAACAGCACATTATCGATTCGTCCGTCATCGTCAATCTTGAACAATCATCCACGTCCGCATCACTGCCATTCATATCTGATCCAAAACGACTTGCCAACAACAAAAAGAAGGCGATGAAGGTATACAATCAACAGTTACGAAAATTGAATATGCCTTCTAATGCTAAAGACAAGCAAGACATCATCGAGTCGGAAGGAAAATTGCATCAACTTGGTTACGTCGACTATCTCAACAATCTTCCTGAGGACTTGCAAGAACATCTTCGAAACCATCCAATCCAGTATTATATTCCATGGCGTGCTGTTTGGAAAGGAAATTCGGTTAGCACACCCTGTCGAGTGGTATTTGACGCGTCGCAACCAACCTCATCAGGATACAGCTTAAACGATCTACTCGCAAAAGGTCGAAATAATCTCAACAAGTTACAAGAAATCGTTATCCGCTGGTCCATTCATAGAATTGCGATACACACAGACATCAGAAAAATGTACAATACTGTCAAACTGAATAAGTCGGATTGGTGCTATCAAAGATACATTTGGGAGCCAAACCTTGACCCGTCAAACATACCTGTGGAGAAAATTATAAAGACTCTTATCTACGGTGTTCGTTCTTCTGGTAACCAAGCGGAATTTGGACTCCGGAAAGTTGCTGAAATATCGAAAGAAGAGTACCCGGAAGTTAACGAAGTTGTTCAAGACGATATATATGTTGACGATTGTCTTACTGGAGAATCCGAAATCGAGAAAGCTCATAAATTGGCAGATGATCTTGAACTCGTTCTAAACACGGGTGGATTCCAACTCAAAGGCGTATCATTTTCCGGCGAAGCCCCATTGGAGAGGCTTACCGACGATGGCGAAACAATTCATGTTGCCGGAATGAAGTGGTTTCCCAAGGAAGATACACTTGCACTCAACATTGGGGAACTCAATTTTGCAAGGAAACATCGTGGAAAGAAGCCTACTCATACAATGAATATCATTCCCTCAAGACTGACAAGACGACATTGCTGTTCAAAAGTAGCTGAAATCTTTGACCTGACTGGGAAAATCTCGCCAATTGTGGCAGGCATGAAAATGGATCTGCAAGACCTCGTTTACAGAAAGTTGGATTGGGACGATACAGTACCAGACGATCTACGACCATTGTGGGAATCACATTTCGAAATGATGAAAGAAATTGGAAATTTACGGTTCAAACGCGCAGTTGTTCCAGACGACGCAATAAATTTAGATGTACAAACTCTTGACTTTGGAGATGCAAGCCAATCGATGGTGTGCTCTTGTATCTATGCTCGGTTTAAAAGAAAAAATGGTACCTATTCATGTCAGTTGATTCTATCCAGATCAAAAGTGGTTCCCAAGGATATGTCGTTACCAAGAGCGGAACTGTATGCTTCGCTGCTCAATGCATACACAGGAGAAGTCATTCGTCGGTCATTCAAAAATCTCCAAAAGAAATCATTTAAGTTCACTGACAGTCAAATCAGCTTGTTTTGGATTACCAATGATCAAAAGCCTCTGAAGCAATGGATAAGAAATCGAGTGATCGAAATCCAAAGATTCACAAAGATTGATCAATGGTCTTACGTTAAATCAAACAACATGATAGCCGACATTGGTACGCGAAGAGGAGTATCACTAAATGAAGTCAAGCAAGATTCTGTCTGGATCAATGGCTATCCCTGGATGAAATTACATCATTCAGAATTTCCAACATTCAAACCGGATGAAATCAAGTTAAACGATACTGACACTACTGAGATCAAAAAGGAAGTTGAAATCCACATCGCAAGCGCAAAGATCAACAAGGAAGTCAGAGATCATTATGCTTTCTCAAAATACATCATTGATCCCAATCGATTCTGGTTCACCACAGTTGTAAGAATTCTTGCTTTAACCTTTCGCTGGATGCGTATAATACGTAACCGACTCGATCACAAGAAGACTAATGGTAAATCACTTCCAAAGAGCGAAGACGTCATACTTTCACATGCCAACATACCACCTCTCAATGATGATGAAATCAAGGAATCTGAACATTACTTTTACAAAATTGGAACACGAGAAGTCTATCAATTTGTTCAGCCAAAGAAGTATGAACGTCTTTCCAAGTCAAAAGATGGAATTTTACATTTCACCGGACGAATTCTACCATCAGATCAGGTCACAATTATTGGAAAATTCACCTCAACTATGAAAGACCTCAGCAACGATACATTCTGTGTTCCAGTCTTAAGCAAAGATTCACCAATCGCATTCAGTATTGCTATTGATATTCATTGGAATCATCCTGTTTGCAAACACTCTGGTGTGGAAGCCACTTTGAGGTATATACTTAAAAAGGTTTACATCATCGAGGGTCGCTCACTGATCAAATTAATTCGAAAGAACTGCCAGCGATGCAGATACCTTCGAAAGAAATCAGTAGAAGCAGTAATGGGACCAATCTCCGAATTTAACTTCACAATTGCTCCAGCGTTTTATGCGTCGCAAGTCGACCTATCTGGCCCATATTTGTCTTTCTCGCCACATCATAAAAGAAAAACAGTCAAGATTTGGCTGACCGTTTTTTGTTGTTGCTCGACGTCAGCTATATCGATTAAAGTCATGGACGACTATTCTACCGATGCCTTTTTGCAATCATTTACACGATTTGCTTGTGATCACGGATATCCAAGGAAACTCTTTTGTGATGGAGGTAGCCAGATTGTCAATGGTTGTGAAAACATGAAGCTAGACTTTCAAGACGTACAGTCAAAACTTCACTCAAAAAAAGCCATCGAATTTTCAATATGCCCAGTTGGAGGTCATAATATGCACGGCAAAGTAGAAAGGAAGATCAAAGAAATTAATCGTTCAATCGAGACAAATGCACACAAAGAAAGACTTTCACTATTGCAATGGGAGATGTTAGCCGCTATAATTGCGAATTCAATCAATGATCTACCTATCGGTGTTGGAAGCAAAGTTCAACATGAGAGTCTTGATTTAATCACCCCAAATCGTCTGCTTCTTGGAAGAAACAACGATAGAAGTCCCGTTGGTAATATGATTCTCACCGAAAAACCATCTCGAATTCTTCAAGACAACAAACGTATCTACGATGCATGGTTTGAATCATGGCTAATGAATCACGTACCAAACTTGATGAATCAGCAAAAGTGGTACAACAGTGATGAGAATATCGAAGTTGGTGATATTGTTTTATTCAAAAAGTCAGATTCTTCTATATCGAAATCATATCAGTATGGTATTATCTCAAGTGTCAAGTATGGCAAAGACGATGTTGTTCGTAAAGTATTAGTTCGATATTGTAACTCAAGTGAGAACACAACCCGAGAAACATATCGTTCCATTCGAGATCTCATTCTGATTAGATCAATCAACGAAAGCGATTTGTTGGAAGAATTAGCTGAAATGTATGGCTGTTAATGTTCATTTATGAAATTTTAAAACCTGGTTGGCGGATTGTAACGTAAACGTCATGATTGTTATAATTTAAAATTTCATTTGTTAGCCATTTTGTTCATTTTGTTTCTTTGTTTTATATTCTCAAGTTACGTTTCTTTTGTTTAGTATTTCTTTTATTTATTAATTGCGTTTCAACCTATATAAGAGGAAGTTTTGTTTTTTTTACACTCTCTCATCAAATTAAGAACTCGTAAAGCTCATGAATTAGAGTAACTTATGTCAATCTTAGCATCACACTTTTGGCCAGCTGGTAAGCGTCTCATTTGTATTTATTTATTCGGTTTTCTCTTCTCTCTTTTTTTTTTCTCTCTCTCTTCATCTATAGCTATCTCTGTTTTTCTCTAATTTATATATTTGTTCAAGTCAATTCGCGTTGTATATTAATTTTCTTAGTTTGAACAACCGAAATATTCAATTCAAAATGTTATGAATCACCCCCACAAGTGCGATGCGCTGAGACCACTTA
This sequence comes from Turritopsis dohrnii, assembly GCA_027922465.2. NCBI lineage: Eukaryota > Metazoa > Cnidaria > Hydrozoa > Anthoathecata > Oceaniidae > Turritopsis > Turritopsis dohrnii. Next base: position 1,908,085 of record BQMF02000009.1, read on the forward strand.
AAATAAACAGAGAAAATCTCCAGCCAATCTAAAAGGCTGCTTATAGCTAACGGTCTGGCTCGGCTTCCAGATAAGGGACCTTACGAAACTACGACGGCAAAGAACACAACGATGTACAAGATATTCATCTTCAATGAATCACAAAAGAGCAGAAATGGTACACTTCGGTTAACCAGTTTGTTTATAATGTTTATGTAGTTTGTTTCTTGATCTTACAGAGACAGAATCATAAAGTAACCAAGGAAAATTTATTCGAAGTACTGCTATCCTCACGTCTTCGTTTTGATGACGACTTATAAACACTACTTTTCACGTTGTGTGCAGAACGTGCAAACCTGATAACGATTAAAAACATTTCCCAATAGCATAGTGTGAAATGGACTTCTATTCTAAAGCAAATCTTGAAGTAAAGTGAATCTTTTGTTAGCCTCACATCGTCGTCCACGTTGCCGTCATAGTTTCGTAAGGTCCCTATAAACAGTCCCTCAGTGGTGATTGTAAAACTAATATCTATATCAGGAAACAAAATCATTTATAGAACTTTTAATGGCTAAACAATGAATCACAACTATCAGCAATGCTGCAAGTGTTGTGGGAATCTAAATCTAAGAAAACATTATAACGTAACTGTTGTGTCCAAAGAGCATGAAACTATTTACAAGTTATCTATGGAAAACAAAACCGCTTTTATCAATATCAATTACCAATTTTCAGTTGTTTCAACGGCTTTTCAAAATTTTGTGGAACAAACGTATTTGATCAAAGTAAGTAGATTATAGTTGTTGCGTCTTTACCAAAAATACAGTGTGTTTTATAAATAAGGCTACCCAAAAAATTATTGACTGTAGCGTATGACACAACTCTTAATATAAGAAAAGTTTGTCAGTTTCGGTATATATATACACACATGCGTAGTCACCATCGTTTATAGATTGATAGTTTTTAGACTTGCTAGTGTTAAAACCCGGTAGGCAAAATTATCAAAAGAATCAGTACATTATGATTAAAATAGTATGTGTATTTGTAAAACTTTCCATAAAAATGCCCTCTTCGACAATGATTTTTCAGGATTTATATTTTTTCTAAAATGGAAATTGAAAGGTGAAATTCAAAACAAACTTAGATAAACACTTCATGCAACAACAGTGGACCATCAAACAAAAACTTTCATCTTTTTGTTTGCCTATCTTACGTCCACCGACACGTTCCTGTGAATGTTCGATTTCTCGTTACTTCTTTTAGACATTTGTAATTGGTTTTTCTATTATCAGAAACAAATTTCAAATTGTATCAAAAACATTTAGAAGATATGGAATCATGTAACTATGTGTTCTTTTACATTATATCGTGACGCCCCCGATCACTGTCTGCCGTTCATCTATATTCATATTTCATTCAAAAATGTTTTCAACTTGCGCCCCAGCTGCTTCAATTTTCATTTTTTATTACGGCCATTTCACGTCGCAACAACAGACACTATATTGCTATATAGGAGTTTGTTCCATGACAATACATTAATGCGGTCAAAATTCTTATCAAATTATTTGAACCAATGAGGCCAGCCCTGAGTCTTCAATAAAATGGGATGTCTCGCAAAACATAATCCACGCAAAAAAAACCTCTTAGGGGGTGATCACATGGAGGGGGGCTAGCCCGGTTAGGCGGGCTGGCTCGGTTTGCCGAGATCTTGCTACTATTAATAAATTTGTGTTTGTGATCACATGAGAAACGAGCCAGCCCGCTTTGCCGAGATCTCGCTTTATTTAACCGAGATCTCGGTAAAGCGGCTGAAGAATTTCTCATGTGATGGCTTTCAACCGGGCTGGTCCCCTTTGCCAGGATGAAATTTCATACACAGCGCATATGCGTAAAGTTGAAAAATATAACAAATATCACGTGATCAATTTTTTAGCTCGATTAAGCGGGCTGATACTTTTCCATGTGATCATAAAAATTTATCAGCCTGCCTAACCGAGCCAGCCCGGTTTACCGGGCTAGGCCCCCTCATGTGATCACCGCCTTAGGGTAGTTCTTTTCAAATCCTGCCCGTGGAAAAGTTTTCAAGAAGTGGAAAACGGCCTTTATTCTGTTTTTCTACCCGCACAAATTTTCAATGTCGATTTTAAACGTCAATTTGTCTAATCAAAAATTCAACATTCTAACTTCATACAAGCTGTATATCTACACTAGGCCGGAAAATATGACAGCGGATAATTTCTTTAAAATCTCATTGGTTCATGAAAATATTGTTTAAAACCTTATTGGCTAATGAAAACTTTTCTACAATCTCATTGGTTCAAGTTAGTATTTGTTTCACTCTCCGTTGCTGGCTTTATAGTTGAATAAAGAATTTTTTCTTTTAGAATAGGATGTAATTTCTGATTAAATGTATACTGACAGAACATATTTTCTTCTCTACATTCTGCCTTTATCTCAGCCCAGAGGTAGAATAATATCTTTCATCATTATCGTGTTCAGATGTCAGGGCAGGAAGCGCGCGCTTTCATCAAACAAAAAATAGCATTGTTTCTCACACTATTTTCAAATAATCGTTCCCCAAAGTAATTCTTAAATCACGTGTGCAATTTAGCCATATTTGCATTGTCAATACTTCTACTAATCTCGAACCTTGGCTTTTTACCCTTAGGGTCTACATTAAAAAAGCAAGAATCCCTGGGTTCGAGTTAGCTATATTTTGTCAAAGGTGACAAACACATGATTCACACTCTTTTTGAGAGGAAACCGAAGAAAAAAATTTCACACATTGAATTATGATGAGGTCCCAAGAGTTAGATTAACTAATTAAAAGATGTCATGTGTTTAATGAACCAATTAAATCAATAAATTCCTTAACCCATAAATCGCTTGATTTTTCAGCGCCATTTATTCAGACAATAACTCAGCTTACACACGGTCAGAAGACCGAAATGATTGGAAGTAATGATTGAGTTTGAAAAACTGTAGATTGGATGTTTAAATGTTGGATTCACGCAAACTAAACTAATTGGTAAGTTTATTCTTTCTGGTTTTTATTCTCTGCTGGCGCTATAAATTGTTGTTGTTTTATGTAACTGAAGTTTCCGCTGTTTAAAAAGAGAAACGACACCTCATTTTTCAGGAAGTTCTTTTATTAAGGTTGGTGATGTGTCCAATGATGTTATTTATGAAAAGGTCTATTTAAAATTGTCAATGGGAAACGATGACTGCTGTACGGTGGTCAAAACGTTTCAGATATAAGTTATATTTTTGTATCGACAAATGTTAAGTTAAATCGTTGACAGACTTCATAATTTGATGAAAATTACTTTCTGGGGCTTAATATATAGTTTGCAAGGAAAGTGTGCCGGTCAAACAGTCTTTTTGAGAGCATATCGAAAAAACAAATTTCACACATTGAATTATGATGTGGTCCCAAGAGTGAGATCAGCGAAATAAAACATGTCATGTGTTTAATGAACCAATTAAATCAATAAATTATTTAACCCATAAATCTCTTGATTTTTCAGCGCCATTATGTCTGACAATAACTCAGCTTTATAAACACACAGTCAGAGACCGTATGAAGAAGAAAAGTATGATGATTGAGTTTGAAGAACTGTAGATTGAATGTTTAAATTGGAGCCATAGTATGTTGGATTTACAACAACTGAAATAATTGGTAAGTTTGCTTTTTCTGCTTTTTTCCCTCTCTGCATGTCCCATAAATTTTTCTTTTATGGGACTGCTGGGTTAGCTGGGTTCAGTAGCTGATAAATGGTTTCATATTTTTAGATACTGTCTGCAACTAATATTCAAAGACAGCGATTGATGTGATTCATGAGAAACATTTGTAGTTAGATGTGTTCCTGGTGATACGAACATTTTTCTTCCTGTGAAAGATATACCATTGATGGTGGAACACAAGAAACGAATCAAACAAAGCAGATAAAAGAAAACGTTTGCTATTTACATTTCAAAAATATGCTGTTGTTTTTCTGATCAAAGAAGAGGTTAGTTGGCCTGTTATAATAATTAAAGATTTTTTATTTACTCTTTTCACTTATTAAGCAGATTTGACAGCTCATCTTTTTTGCTTTTTTAAGGGGACTGTTAAGAACTGTTCTAAATCAGTTTTGCATTAAGAACTTTTATTAAAAGGATTGACGTAGTTGAACTAAGAAACTTCTATATACGCTGTACATTTTCTGCCATGAATATGTTTTCTCGATGAATTATTGTAAGTCAACACTTTATATCTGCATTTTGTATTTATAATTGATTCCATCATAGGCTGTAAATATTACAATGTTTTTGGAATTGGTTATTACTTGGTCTCGCAAGATCCCTTGAAGAGCAACTCAATAATATGTAATAAAGTATGAGGTTCCTTTTTTTTTATTTTTCTATAATTTGAATTAATTTAGATTGAATTTTGTTTGGTGGTTCACTTCAGTCGAAATTGATGCCTTTATTTTCATTTAAGAATTTAACAAAAGGTTATACAGTATTTGTAATCCCCGATCACACGCAGAATTACTTCTATATTAAATTTCTATTGTGTTTTCATTTGATGTTTAAGTCAACACTTTATATCTGCATGTTTAATGTTTAATGTTTAATGTTTAATGTTTTGGATATAAATTTCATTTAAAGTAAATCACAATAGTTGCAATAAGCTAATAGTCGCATAGTATGTGATTACGACAACTTCCACTAAGCACATTAACTGGTGATGCATGATTAAAATTACAATTAATAAATTAATAGTTAGAATTTTGGAAAAAAATTATCCATTTTTTGTTTAGGAAATAAAATAAGAAATGTGCCAACCAGTTGTCTACAAATAAAAATTCAAAAATTGTAATATCTTTGGAATGCATCTTTGCTAGTGATGAAATGATATGTGCAAACAGTAGTAGGAAAGTGAGATTTTTGCATCACTATACATATCTACTTAAAACTACACATCAAACACACACAAAATTACGAAACATGGATATGCATATGTGAGTTAAAACTTACTAATTGCAAATATTGCATGTGCATGTAATTTGTGTGAGTTCTTTTTTTACAAAAGTCCATGATGTCTTCTTTGTCATCTATATTGATTTCCTCCAGTAAAATTTCACTTATCCAGTCGAATTCTTTTACATAATCCATCAAAAATTCTAGCTGACTTTCATTCTAATTTTTTTGAATGAAATAAAATAAAAAATGGGCCAGCCAATTGGCACCAAATAAAAATTCGAAAATACCAACTTCTTTGGAATACATTCTTGCTAGATACTATTTTCTCAGATTTTGGGAATAAAAAACGACTCACAAGCATGGACTTGCCTTTTATGTTTTTTCAAAAAATATTTACATAAAAAATATAAAAATATCTACATAAAACTACACATCAACACATACACATACATAACACACTCACAAAATTACGAAACATAGATATGCATATACGAGTTAAACGGACTTCTACATGTAGGACAATGACAACATTGAAACGCACAAGTTGCGCAACAACATAGATGTCCACAGGGCACGAACACAACATTACGTTGACTTTCAAGACAAATAACACAATTGAAACTTGGACTAACATTTAACGGTAGTACATTTAAAATTTCTTCGACTTCTTCTTCTTCTTCTTGCACATTGACAACATGGAAACTACAAAATAATAATAAAAAGGTTAGGATTATAGAACAGAATCATGCTTGTATAGAGTAAAATGATTAGAAATAACTTACTAGTTACAAATATGACATGTGCATGTAATCTGTGCTAGTTCTTTTTTGCAAAAGTCCATGATGTCTTGTTTGTTGTCCAGGTCTAACTCATCCAACAAAAATTCACTGAACCAGTCGTGTTAACGTGCGTATTGAATCAAAAAATCTAGATTTGGTGATTCATCCCACTTTTTAATTATAAAATAAAATAAAAAATGGGCCAACCAGTTGGCACCAAACAAAAATTCAAAAATGATAATATCAGGATACATCATAAAAGACTCTTCAGGACGATATGAGCCAAGAGAAATTGAAACGAAGTCTTTTTATACTCTACCTTCAATTGTCAAACTTACTTGCTACAAATATTACACGAGCATGTAATTTTTTGTAATTCCTTTTTACAAAATCCAAGTATCTCTTCTTTACTTTCCAAGTTAACTCCTTGTTACGCAATTTCACTAGTCCAGTCATTCTCTTTAATTTAATACATCAAAGAGTCTAGCTGGTTGCTAATTCCATTCATCCATTTTTTATTAATGAAATAAAAAAGAAAGTGGGTCAACCAATTGGCACCAAATAAAAATTCAAAGTTTAAAAAAACACGATACATTTTAAGGATTTGTAGGAACTAATAAAAAACGTTTCAGGACGATATATGCAATAAGAAAAGGAAAAGAAGTCTTATTATACTTTACCTTAAAATGTTAATCTATCACGTGTATCATGTTTAGTCATTGTGAGACAAAGACAAATTACACACTGCGGCAACACAACATTTTTGACTTCTTCATCGTTAACTTTGAAACTATAAATATAATAATGATAAAATAACTTACTTGTTACAAATATTACATGAGCATGTAATTTTTTGTAGTTCTTTTTTACAAAATGTTAGTACTTCTTCTTTATTTTCTAGGTTAACGCCTTCCAATGCCAGTTCACTTGCCCAGTCTTTTTTCTTTTATGAAATGTACTAAAGAGTCCAGCTGGTTGCTAACTCCATTTTCCCATTTTTTATTAATGAAATAAAAAAAAAAGTGTGCCAGCCAATTGGCACCAAATAAAAATTCAAAGTTTAAAAAAGCACGATACATTTTAAAGATTTGTAGGAACTAATAAAAAACGTTTCAGGACGATATATGCAATAAGAAAAGGAAAAGAAGTCTTTTTATACTTTACCTTAAAATGTTAATCTATCACGTGTATCATGTTTAGTCATTGTGAGAAAAGTATGATGATCGAGTTAAAGGACTTTTACATATTGGACAATGCTTTGTTAACGTTTTACATAGATCCGCACAAGTTACACAACAACATATATGACCACAAGGTACGAACACAACATTACGTTTACTATCAAGACAAATTACACACTATGGTAACACAGCATTTTCGACTTCTTCATCTTCATCGTTAACTCGGAAACTATAAAAATAATAATAAAAAAGGATTAACAAAAGGTGCACCAACCAATTGGTACCAAATAAAAACTCAAATACTAATTTCTTTAGAATACATCTTGTTTCAATATTATCTTGTATACAATATAAATTGAACTGATTGTCTAAACAATATGTTCAAACGATATGAGCCACGGGAAATCAAAACAAAGTCTTTTTTATACTCTACATTAAAATGTTAAGGTCTTAAAATTCTTAAATTCATATTTATTTTTCCACCAAAATTGCGCTTACCCAGTCATGCCAATTTACATATTAGATTAAGATGTCCAGCTGATGGTTCTGACTTCCATCCCACTTTGTTCTAATAAAATAAAATAAAAAAATGTCTAAAAATTGGTAAATATATATATATATTGAGCACTGTGGATAGTGTCGAAAAAATATACATAAAATACACACAAACGTATGAAATAAATACAAAACTATCAAACATAAACCTCTACACAATTATCGATTTTCTTCCTACACATAGGACAAGACTTGAACTTATGCGTACACGTAATACAACACGACAAATGACCACAGGGTACAAACACAACACTCCTATACTCTACAAAACATACAACACAATGTTTTTCTTTCGTTATTTCATTTAGTTCATCATCGTCCCGGATGTTTAGTGATGACTTAAAACTAAATAAAAGTAATGGTAAATATGTTATAAAATGTACATTAATCATAAAATAAAGTTTGAAATTATATCTACTTACCGATTGCAAATTCCGCATTTGCATCTTAATTCCAGCAGCTGGTCCTTTGCCCATTCTAGTATATTGGACAACGATTCCAGCGCTATCTCTGCCTCCCAATCATGCTCCCTAACATAAGACATGATGTCTTGAATAGGCAGTGGAGTGTTGGGATGAGCAAAATCAAAATCAATAATGAAATGAATCAACCAACTCAAGTTGAAAATGCTTTGGTAAATTTTGAAAATAGATTCCATAGTAATAAATGATACTAGTGATAGTAGTAGTAGTAGTAGTAGTAGTAGTAGTAGTAGTAGTAGTAGTAGTGTGGTAGTTGTGATAATAGTAGTAGATGAAGATTTTAAGGTTGTTTTTTATATTTCTACCCTAAAAACTATTATCACCTTGATATTCATCTGAGAGGAAATTTGAAAAAGTTGCTAATTCCATTCATCCATTTTTTATTAATGAAATAAAAAAGAAAGTGGGTCAACCAATTGGCACCAAATAAAAATTCAAAGTTTAAAAAAAACACGATACATTTTTAAGATTTGAAGGAACTAATAAAAACGTTTCAAAACGATTATGCAATGATAAAAGGAAAAAAGAAGTCTTTTTATATTCTACCTTAAATTGTTAATCTATCACGTGTATCATGTTTAGTCATTGTGACAAAAGTATGATACTTGAATGTGAGAACTTCCCCACATTTTTTACATAGATGTGCACAAGTTACACAACAACATATATGGCCACAAGGTACGAACACAGCATTACGTTTACTAACAACACACTTAAGCAATACAACATTTTCGACTTCTTCATCATCATCGTCATCTCGGAAACTATAAAAATAACAATAAAAAGGTTTAAGATTACTATAGTACGGAATCATGCTTGCATAGAGTAACATAAATAGAAATAACTTACTTGTTGCATATATTATTATTAAGATTTACTCCCTCCAACATTGTTTCACCTTCCAAATCATATTCTTTCACAAAGTGAATCAAAAAATCCAATTGTCCTGTGACTTCATCACTGCATTTTTTTAATATGAAGTATAATATGAAGTGTATCAACCAATTGGTGGTACCAAATAATGATTCGAAAATCAAATACCAACGGTACATTTTTCAAATTTAAAACGAATATAAGCAAGTGTTTTTAGAACGATATATGCAATGAGAAAAGGAAAAAGAAGTCTTTTTATATTCTACCTTAAAATGTTAATCTATCAATATATCATGTTTAGTCATTGTGAGGAAAGTATGTTGATTGAATGTGAAAACTTTTCCACTCTCTAGTATCAACATCATATTAACCTTATTTTTCTCATCATTACTTATTATAGTGCGTTCACTCTAACTTGGATAATGTCCTTTTGTACGATCTGGTGGAAATTGAGCGTCAATTCCCACAACACTTAAAAATACGAACTTTCTGTGATAACGTTTTTTTACACAACAACATATATGATCACAAGGTATGAACACAACATTACGTTTATTATCAAGACATATAACACACTTTGGCATTTCGAAAATTTCATCATCATCGTCATCATCATCTCGGAAACTATAAAGATAATAATAAAAAAGATTTAAGATTATTATAGTACAGAATCATGCTTGTATAAAGCAATACAATTACAAATAGCTTACTTGCTACAAATAATACACGGGCATGTAATTTTTTGTAATTCCTTTTTACAAAATCCAAGTATCTCTTCTTTACTTTCCAAGTTAACTCCTTTTATCGCAATTTCACTAGTCCAGTCATTCTCTTTAATGTAATACATCAAAGAGTCTAGCTGGTTGCTAATTCCATTCATCCATTTTTTATTAATGAAATAAAAAAGAAAGTGGGTCAACCAATTGGCACCAAATAAAAATTCAAAGTTTAAAAAAAACACGATACATTTTTAAGACTTGAAAGAACTAATTAAAAACGTTACAGAATGATATATGCAATGAGAAAAGGAAAAGGAAGTCTTTTTATATTCTACCTTAAATTGTTAATGTTAATGTATCATGTTTAGTCATTTTGAGAAAAGTATAATGGCCGAATGTGAGAACTTTTCATCATGAGAATAAAAAATACAAAGAAAATTTAAAGAATTAATTGGGTTTTTTTCTTCAATACATTAAATTACAAGTAGCGAATTAGTAAATTCAAGGCTATAATTAACAATTATTAAAACTACAGAAATAAAGCCCCGACACAAGTAGTGGTGAAGCACGTGAACATCGGGAATCCATGATGATGTTATTGCATAATAATAACCTAATCCCATCTCATAATCACTATAAAATCTTCCATACGCATCATGTAGTATCACATGCATACAAAATATTCAATATCGATTAAAACATTGTTCTAACAACTGTGAGACAACCATGACCAGGTGCGATAAGTGCGATATCAGGATGTTTTGATATATTTTGATATACTAATTGCATATATTGCATGTGCATGTAATTTGTGTAAGCTGTTTTTTGTTCTTAATTTCTCCTTTTATGTTTAAAATCACATTATATAGTTCGATTTCACTGATCCAGTCATACTGCTTACAATATTCAATTAGAAAATCTAGCTGTCCTCCTTCTTCATCCAACCATTATTTGTTAATAAAGTAAAATAGAAAATGCGGCAGCCAATTGTCACCAAATATGAACTCGAAAATGTTAATGAAATGCAACGTGCAAATGATATGTTGTGTAGATGTCTTCGTAATAGTCCTTAGAGAAAGGCATGATGATTGAATGTGAGAACTTTTAGATTTTAAGATTATAGTACATAATCATGCTTGTATAGAGTAAAATACACGTTGTTTTTTTTTATTAGAACACCTTAATTTTGGCTGAGCCTGGATGTGCTTATTTTTTCAGTAAATTTGAGCCTCAGATGTTCTTATTGACGTTCTTAATACGAAATCAAATATCTGAAGAAAAAAATTGCGCCTTTATAATAGATTCGATATTTTAACACGCGTATCGGAAAATACAAGGTGCTTTTCAGCGACGAAGATGAGGACTTCGTCGGAGTAGAAGAGTTTGTAGAAGTAGTGTTGCTGTAGGAACTTTAAAACCTTTTGTACGCATTTTCCCGATTACTTTGGAAACGTAAAAATATTTTATCTTTTAAATGATTTATGTCTCAATTCCATGTACTAATTTTTTAGCTTCGAGGCTGGCCATGTTCTTACGATGTTCTTAATTTTTTGCCGAATTTCAGCCTAAATGTTCTTATAAACTGGGTTCTAATAAAAAAAAAACGTGTAATTAGAAATAACTTACTTATTAAAAATATTACAATATCATGTAACTTTTGAATTTCTTTTTTGCAAAATTTGATCAGTTCTTTCCTGTCTTCTAAGTCAACCCCTTCAAACATACCTTCGCCCATCCAGTCATGTTCTTTAAGAAAGTGTATGAACAAGTCCAACTGATTTGTGATTTCATCATTCCATTTTTCAACCAAAATTGTACTTACCCAGTCATGCCAATTTACATATTGGATTAAGATGTCCAGCTGATGGTTTTGACTTCCATCCCATTTTGTTTTAATAAAAAATAGTCGAACCATTGGTAAATATATATATTGAGCATTTTGGGTAGCATTAAACTACAAGTTACAAATATTGTATGTGCTATCAATTTCATTCAGTTCTATTTCAATAAACTTCATTATGTCATTTTTTCATTGATGTTAACCTGTTCCATGAAAATTGATTTATTACAATCCATTCTGTTTGAACGTACACCAAACTTTCCAGAAACATCTTTAGTTTTCACATATCTAAGAGTGCTTTTGTATCACCAGTTAATTGCTTTTCTAGTTATGTTAATTGCGAACTATTATGTATAAAGGTTAAGTATATTCTTTAATATCAGATGTAAGACGCAATGTGATGGTTGCAATATCTAGGTCAAACCATAGTAATGACATAATAGGCTCTCTAAACAACATTAGTGAACCACCAAGTTGCTTTGTTAACTGTCACGTTTATTATAATTTCTTATAATAATATAATAATTTTTTGTATTTGATATGAAAAACAAAATTATAAAATATTTTGAAGGTGAATTAAATATATTCTTCTTTTGCAACTGTGAAGTTATATTTACCTGAGTTATTTATCTGATAGATTGCTGTTGTTTTGTAACCATGTTTTTAACTATTCTGGTCACTTTTGCCACATATTTTTGTCCAAGATTGTAATTAGTCTATTTTACAAGCATTATTTAGTGTTACTGGATATTTTATTGTTGTAATTAATTTTTGTGACATATGTATAATCAAAGAAGTTTTTTAAGACTTATTATTTTGGACATTCCTACATCAACCTATTTTAAATTGTGATTGAGTGATGAACGTTCATTTAAATGATTTATCTCGTCGTGAATCCTGTTTTCTTTTGATGTTTTATAAGTTCTTGCTTGGAGGATGATACAAAACTCTTTTATTTTACATATTTGTTTTTTGTTCTGTTGTAAAATTTTGAATTGTTTAAAACTTTCATGTAATTCTGAATATAACATTTTATATAAATTTCTGTGTGTTTTATGTTTTTTTTAATGTACCCATAGGTTAGGTTTCATTTCCAAATGAATTCGGGAGATATGGTTTACGTTAACGCAACCTATGTATCGAAGCAACCTTGATTGTCTTTTGTCAGGAAAAGTTATTTCACAAACATATTCTTTTCATGTCAAAATCCCTATTAGAAGGTATAAGAGTGGCATAAAAATCCCTGATAACCATGCCTATTATAACGAAAATGAGTGCGTATTAAGAATAACACATGACCTATGAACTTGATGTTTTTGTTGTTTTTTGGTCAATTTGGGAGTAACAATGGTCTTTCGATGTTCGATCGGATTTTTCCACCTTGGTTGAAAATCCAGATTTAACCAAAACAGTGTGGTTCACATCTCATTGAATGTTCTCATATGTACAACACTCACCATATGAAGATCAAGTAGTGAAACAATGGAACTTTCCAAAATTTTCTGTTTCAATACCGTTTAATTTGTACGCTTTGTAATTTTTGATATCCCACTGATTGTTTTCTAAAACGTTTTTTGTGGTGATTACAAAACTACAGTGTGCCCCCAGAAAAAGTGAGTGTCTGAAAAATAATTTTTGAAATATGTTTTACTTTAATGCATTTTTATAACAGAAGATAGATCTTTTTCTTCTCTTTTCAATGATACAAATTTTAAAAAGTAGAATTTTAAATTTCAAAAGATATTTGGTTCGTTAGCATGAGACATGCTCGTTATCTATTTTATCATCAATTAAATTTTTTTACAATGAAAAGCGTGACAAATTTAATGATACATAATAAAACACACAAAACACGGAATTGCATTAAGCTTGGAATACATTCTTTTAGGTCTTGTTTTAAATTTTATGATGATTTTCAAAAGTTGATGCGATGAGCTACAGTGTGTATCAAAATGTCTTTTCCACTAACTTTCAAGGCGTATTTTTCATTACATGTCTGATAAAATATTGTGAATTTTTTATCACAAGAAGGAGCTTCTCATGCCAAAATATTTGTTCTTCGAAAAGATACAGAAAAAAACTCAACGATTCGGTTCAGTAAATTCTTAAAAGTCAAAAATATATATTTACTCGCAAAGATTCTTGAAAAATTTTTTTAAGCAGGTGTTTTAAGGCATAGAATTTAAATTGTTCATCAAAAAGTCAAAGTTTCAGCGTCTCAACTCATTAATTATTCGTGACTGCATTGACTTTTTGATACGTACAATGTAAGTTTAAATCATTAAAATACCACTAAACAGAAATTTTTTTAAAGAATCTTTACGTGTAAACCCCACTTACCAACAATGAATACTTAGAATTTTTAATGACTGAACAATCGATCACAACAATTATCGACAGAAATGATACAATCGTTGTGGGAATCTAAATCTAAAAAAACATAATAACGGAACTGTTGTGTCCACAGAGCATCCGAAAGAGCAAAGAGCATCCGTTGAAAACAAAACTACTTTTACCAATATCAATAACCAGTTGTTTCAACGGCTTCTCAAAATTTTGTGGAACAAAGGTATTTGATCAAAGTAAGTAGAATATAGTTGTTGCCTCTTTACCAAAAATAGATTATCTGGAAGCTATCGAAAATATAATAAATTACAATATGAAAAGAGTAATCCTGTGAAAAATATGACCCCAGTATCTCAGGGGCGGATCCAGGGTTAGGCAACTTAGGCAAATGCCTAACCCAAAATCAGTTAAATAATGTTTTTCACAAGTTGAAAAAGATATTGTATTACAATAATCAGAAAATAATCGAAAATATCAAGAGATTCCCGCATCAATCCGATATCCTTTCTTTTTCGCAAATAGGATTATTAATGTTATTTACTGCTTGAGTTTATAGGTATTGATTCTGCCCCGAAAACGACTTCTCATAGTTACATTGACAACACAGACTAGTGCCTAACGCTCACCTAGGCGAAGAAAATTTGCCTAAGGAGCCCCGGGTTTACACACTTTAATGAATGAACTGGAAGAAAATTTGCCTAAGGTACAACCATGGGTTAACACTTTATTGAATGAACCAGAAGAAAATTTGCCTAAGGTACAACCATGGGTTTACACACTTTATTGAATGAATGGTCACCAAATCTGCACAAAACGACGTGGGAGACCTTCGAATTAGACCCAGTTCAACATGGATTCGCTAGAAAACATCGTTGCAGCTTTTGATAGCAATAATGAAGTATTAGGAAATTTTGAATTCACTTAATACATCTGTTGAAAACTGACTTCAAAATCTAGGAAAAGCATTTTTTTCGAGTCATGTCTCTTCTTTTGCTTATGCGAAATGAAAACATTGTGGCTGCTTTAAAGCAAGTGTTTTATTTTATGTAATATAAATGATTAGCATGGATTATTAGCACCATAATTCGTTGACCATAAGTATGACGACAGTTAATTATTAGCTCAGCTATGTATAATAAGTTTGTTTGTGTCAACTGAACCGAAGCCTTTTCTTTATTGATTAATGATGTATATAAATATTTTTGGTATCTGTTTCTGTTAACCAAAAATACATCTGTAAAAATGTTATGGAGTTATGGAATGACTGAGTTTATAATACACAAAGTCATTGTTATTTTTCTGAGTTGTTTTGCGTAGGCAGCTGCATGGTTTTTTTAGCACCAGTATCTCAACCTGGTAACTTATTTGTACAGTTCAGTATATAATTTTTCTTGGTTCGAGATGACTGTCTGGTTTTGAATTAAAGAACTTTAAAAGGATCCTGTGTCCAAAATGATATGAACCAATATGATAGAGATCAAAAAGCCTCTTGTTAGTATTACTTACTCCCAGTTTCTGAGATATGTATTTAATTTTTAAAATCTTACATTCACTTTATGCAATGCATATATTTTATGATATGTAACAGTGGTGGATCTAGAGGTATGTCGAAATTTGTGTATGAGAGCATTAACATAATTTGTGAATTCAATTTATATTTCCAATGAGATTATTTGGACGCTTTTCCTTTATGGTTAGATTGCTAACACTCTCCTACACAAATTTCGACATACCTCTAGATCCGCCACTGTATAATAAGATAGTATATAGGTTAACTTTCTCATCGCAAGTTATCATTAATACTATATCTTTCTAATTTACTATAGAGAGAAAGGTCTTTCACTCTGAGTGAGTGGTAAGAAAATAAAGTTATAATATATTGAGAGTTTATACACATAAACAAAGAATAAAAATCTTATTACAAAATTATCTATTGTATCATTTCTTGATTTTTAAATCAAAATATCTGCCTAAGGAAACAGAATTTCCAAAAACTATAAGACTTCTGAAACAACTTTGTGCATTCTATCATCCCTCGAAATATCATTTTGGATGCAGAAACACTTTAACATCTTTGGAGTTATTCTTTCATTTTATAAAAACCTACGCTATGTCTTCTTTTGAAAAAGGTAATTACATAATGTTTTAGTTTGACTTCTTGTTTCCTATGCTACATTAAATTCTGGAAAAAATGTTGTAGCTCTTATTAGAGAGGAAGCAGTACATTTATCCGTTGTTGTGTAGTTTTATATATATATAGGTTCTTGGACTTGTCTCAGGGATTTCTGGAAGCACCATCTTTATATTGTGGTTGATATTAATTATTGTTTTTATTTTGCTGCCGGATAATGATCAAGGAGCTTGTCTCTAACTTTGATTTTGGTCATTTTACTCTATTTGTTAACATAATTTCTTTTCTTTTCTTTCTATATGACCATCTTGACCAGTACATAGATGAAATATCATGTATTTATCTGAATGCTCCAATCTATCATGGTATAGGTGATTGAAAATTTATTTATTTGATTCATTACAAGTATGTTTTCATTTGGTGGATTCTTCCTGTTCATGTACAAGCAATCAAGAAAATGAAGAAGATAACAGATGAAATATACAATTTATTGGTTATTTACTTAACCTCCAATCTGGCAGAAAATGTTATTTTGGCCTACATAACGTAGTTCAATACATTATATTCATACTCAATTAGTTTTCTTTTGTTTATTTCCCTTATTCCATTATTGCAGCAATACAGGCTTGCATTATAACACTCCTTACGTCAGGACGAATTAATTCGAGTTAATATTTCTTACATTTCGAAAAGTATGTATTAGGTTGGGCGTAAACTGGCGTAAATTTCATCGATTGCGCCCTTATGTGTGTTTGGCAAAAAAAAAATTTGCCTCACCCTTAAAAAATCCTAGATCCGCCCCTGGTATCTTTATGCTTTGTATCTTACTTTCAGTTCAAAGAATGAGGTATTTTGCAAATAATTTACAGTTCACTCTAATAAGCGCCCGGGACCTTTATGGAGAGGGGCGCTTATAAAAATATTTTTGAGCTTATTAGAAAAGGGCGTTCACTGGAGAGGGTGCTCGTTAGAGAGAATACGCTATACATAGTTAATTTCTTTTGTCAATATACTAACCAAAAATCATGAAACGATCCCTACATGATATGATATGGCATACTGGAAAAATTGACCCGGGACCTGAGACCATACATGCGATAGGTGGGACCCATCACTCTCCTTGTTATTACTTGGGCCAAGGGATTCAGATCCTTTTTCTTATACTATTATTATTATTATTATCATAGCTGATGTGTGATGTGTGAATGCAATTTAGAAGTAAATGAAGGGTTTAGCAATTCACCATTTTCAGGTTGTACATTCTCTCACCTAGATTGATATACTTAATGTTATATATCAATGCGATAATGTAAATGTCAATCGAAAATTCTTTTTTGATTCTTTAACAAGCGTCAAAACGTTTTCACAATGCGTGCCTTGAATCTTCCGTGACATTTCCAAAAAGAAGTAAGGAATTTCTCTACGGCTGAGTTCTATTGCTGCGACCTGGCTGATCAGGATCTTGCTATTGGTTTTATTTTTCATATTCTATTCTATGCTATTGCTTCAGCTGTTTTTTTTTTGTACTTTACTCATAATGCTTGTTTTTAGAGTCCTGGATACCGCCTTGGATTTTTTGGGTCTTGGGTCCTAATCCCACTTTTAGGGTCCCGAGTTCCACAAGTCCGTTCGGATTTCGGATTGCTTGTTTATTCAGAATAGTAGATGACAGACCCAAAACTCTATGCTACAAAAGGGACATTTTCAATATAAATTCATAATAATAATAACTTTTTTTTTATACTTTTAGAAGTTATTTTAGACAATTTATGTTGAGAACTTCCGTATTCAATCTTTGAAATTTCTATTTTCAAGTCCGTAAAATATGCACACAGAACACGTGAAACGTTTTCCAACTGATTTCGTATATGTTTTGTGTAAGTTTTAAAAGAATTTTAAGACTTCTTTCCTGTCTTTATCTACTATTGCCATCGAAATATTATCATGGGAACATTCCTTATATAGGAAATGTCGATGTTTAGGTAACTCTGTGAAAACTTTTTTTAAAACAACAGAATAATACACCTTTCCCGAATTTCTGTTTAAATGCCGAGTTAATGCTTAGTTTTTAAGTTTAGCCTCGTTTCTATGTGTTTTATTGTTTTTAAGGAGATGAAGGTTTGATAATAAAAGATAAGCTACCTTGTGGCGCTGACCAACAAAACTGTGCGGTTAGTCAGAAAAGAGCAAAACAGCTCAATTTTTTGTGAGACGAACTTCAATCTTTGATCGTTCAAACGGTGAAATAATTTTTCAAAAAAGTAAAATAGGTCGCAAGATATAATCCTTTAAAGTCACTTAGGTCGCATATTTCAACATATTGACTCTGTTATGATTTCATAAATTTTCCGGGGATAAGCAATGATCTTTCCACTAAACGGCTCTATTCAACAGAATAATACACCTTTCCCGAATTTCTGTTTAAATGCCGAGTTAATGCTTAGTAATCAAGTTCAGCCTCGTTTCTATGTGTTTTATTGTTTTTCTAATTTCATAATGTTTTCAGTAAGTAATAGTTACTTGTTCTTTCAGTTCCCTAGTGGAATAATTAGAAGTAATTAAGAGTTTGAAAAAGAGGCGAAACTTAGAAGCTAGGCTATAACACGGTGTTTAAACAGAAATTCGGGAAAGGTCTATTACACAAGCAAACTTCCCGTGCCATAAGTCAT
Source organism: Turritopsis dohrnii (assembly GCA_027922465.2). NCBI lineage: Eukaryota > Metazoa > Cnidaria > Hydrozoa > Anthoathecata > Oceaniidae > Turritopsis > Turritopsis dohrnii. Next base: position 1,926,607 of record BQMF02000009.1, read on the forward strand.
ATATCTTTATATTAATCTCAAAGGGATACTTTTACAGTACACTGTGTCGAGACAAATGTGTTATGTAAAAATGGTCGTTGGTGTTACAACTAATCAACGTTACCACATGCCGAATGCTAGCTGTCTTGTTTGTTTCACATCTTTCCAGCAGTACTTAGTCAATGATACAAATCTGTTGAACATTGTTTTCCTTCAGTTATCATTTTGAAAATTAAACCTCGAAATAAGTGAAATAGGTGTCTGTACCATATCACCCAATATATTCATCCCAATCATTTGTTTATAGACTTAAATGTTCATCCTAATCGATTGCTCATAGACTTATACATTCATTCTTATTGATTGCTTCTAGACATATATGTTCATCCTAATCATTTGTTTATAGATATCACAAATCTACTTGATTCTACCAAGAGAATCTGAATTGCATGATTGATTAAGAATTGTTTGTTCTGCGTCAAATTTCTGACAAACTAAAAGCGATGTTGGACGTGCCTTTGATCGTCAACTACATGGTTGCAAGTCAAGGGACGAATCATTTCAGATGACTGACCACTGGTTACTTGTTGACACATTTACCATTTAAATTCGGAAGGTGATTATATTGATAATTCTTTAGTTCAAAAATGTTTCTTGGTGTTTACGATTGATTGTTTATTGTTTATCATATGTTTACAAGCAATCCTTCATAAATGGCAACAGTCACATTGCAGAGCTTGGATTACTCGTGATGTTCATCATAATCGCATTGGTGACTGGAATGGTTAGGGTGGAAACTGAGCTTTTAATTATAAATGCAAGAACGGGACTTGTGGAAAAACGCTTTTTTTAGAAATTTCTTGGAGCATAATCAGTCGTTGGCAGAAGATGCTTGCAAATATATGTTTTAACGAGCATAAACGAAAATTCGTCATCATCCCCTAACGGTTCTTCCGATGAGGAGGACTCGCGATAACGAAACGATATATGGTCGGGTGTTGGTCGATTATTGAATCACACTTGTTTATGCGGACATTAAATGACTAAATATGATAGGTCATTTTATGGGAATACAAGCTGTAAGGTTAGTAATTTGAATAGGATATTGTCTGTTGAATTCTTCTGAAATCTCATGTGATCAATTACTGACTTAATGATTGGGTATAACATGTTGACGGTTTTCTGTTGTTGGCCCTAACAGGCCTGTAGAGAGCTTAACTCCGCTCCTTTGATATCTGACAACAGTTGCACCCTGGGTTGGGACTAGGTGTTGGGTTTTGATTTGATTTTCAACTTTAGGTAGGTTAAGTAAGTAAGTCCCTTCCCATTTTTCAAAATGTTTTGAAAGGATGGATTATTTAGAGAGAAAAATTACTTCATTACCACTACTCCAATTTCACATTATAATTTCGTTTTCTCACAAAGTTTTCTGAAAGCGCCTGGAAAAAATTGAAAGCTTTAAAATGGAATTTGTCCCCATGAAATTCGTTAACACTTCTTCTAAAAAAAACAACACTGTCAAAATTATATCAAACATATTTGGTCGGTTGCAGTTTTTTCAAGTACTGATATTTCCCCTTATTATAAAAGATTCACAATTCACCATACAGTGATTTTGTTTCCCAACAAAATTCGCTTTGCAATTCAACCAAAACTTCACACAGAAAACAAATTTGCTTTTATTTTCTCTCTCTCTCACTCAATTTCCGTTCATGTGATTGAGATTTGATTTGATTCATCTTCGATATCAGGAAAATGAAAAATCTTCTTCACAAATGTTTTTAAAAAATATGTTTCATGTTTAGTTTCAACTTCAAGGTTTTTTCCCCAAAATTAGATTGTAAGTAGAATCGAATTTGAACGCACGTTGAAGATATTTGAGTGTGACAGTCTAATTAATCGATTTGATATGATATTCTCTTGGTGATTTGGGAAAGGTTTTTAACTAACGAGCATTCTTTCTTTACATTTCATTGATTGTTTTCAATTCGTATCTGCGTGGGTTTTTTAGTCCAAAAGTAGAAACAATTTCCAAACATGACTTCTCGCGTTCGTTCTTTTATCGAGTTCTTACCGTACATTTCTAGGGTCTTTACCTTGTTCATCTCAATTTGCTTTTTTGATCGTAGTCGATTGACCCTTCTTAGGGGCTGTTTATATGAGAGGCGGAACGGGACGTTTGCCGGGACGGGACGAAAAACGGGATGATTTTATCCCGCCTTTACATGAGAAGTAGTTTTGCTGGGACGAGACAGCAATTTTACAATTTAATATTGTAAAAGTTTTCTCCCAAGAGCTTATAGAATGGCAATCGAACAATTTAGAAAAAAGAATTATCGCAGATGGTTTCTACTTGTGGTTGCTTTCGAACTAACTTCTGTATCTTTAATGTATCTTTAATGCTTTGTGCAGCGATGGTGTAGTGGTTAGTACCTTTGAGTGCGACCGCAGCGACCCGTGTTCGAGTCCAGTCATGTCTTATCTCAATACACCACTCCGATGCGCTTTAAAAGCAGCGTATCAGCCCATTAGGAGCCATCGACTGACTGCACATTGGCCTTCGGGCAAGTTAGAGCAATGCTATACGTATCTCTGGCGGTAAGTCAACTAATAGTTGCAAGTCGGCGGGCGGAAGAACCAACCATTACGGATGGAAGCCCAAGGACTAAAAACTCCCGTTACTTACTTACTTACTAATCTCCAACCGAATATAAGAACCAGTCAATTTTCAAACGTCCCGGGACAGTGTGTTTATATGATGAAAAACGTCCCGCTTAAGCGGGATCCCGGTTTGAGAAAGCAAGATCTCGCCTAACCGGGACGGGACGTTTTTTGTCCCGGGATAGTTTTTTTCATATAAACACGAGATAGATTTTTTATAAAAACTTCAATGGAGGCGGGATCCCGTTTTTCGTCCCGTCCCGGCAAACGTCCCGTCCCGCCTCTCATATAAACAGCCCCTTATTCATATTGGCTTTTTTCTTTTCGATAATTTTGCAATGTTAACCATGACAAACATCAGAAGTGAAGAGCTAACAAAGCACTAAGAGAGAAGTCATTCAAGTTCCCATATTAACAGGTTTTCCAAATGTAGCAGATAGAGTCTCACCAGAGTGATTGCACCTCTTTAAACTATTTTTGTGACGGGTACTTGCATCAGGACAGGTTGTACAGCGTGGGGAGCATCTCAATAGGCTTGCAAACAACCTTCAGATGCATTTGTAGTGAAGCAGTTTGCATCAGAATCCTCAACTGTATGATTTGCCCAATAATGATGAGTCAGACATCACTTTGAGATTTCGTATGAAGTGTTTTTCAGGCAATATTTTATTTAAATTGCTGACCAGCAGTCTGGTGAATATTGTTGCTTGTTGAGCTGTTTGTATAAAATATAGACAATACTTTTTCCGATTTCTACGACCGAGGTCTACTTCATACATTTTGAAGGTCTGTATTTTAACTTCGATAAACTTGCAAAATAGTTTTAAAATCGTACAAACACCTCAATAATGTTCACCAGACTGTTGTAGTTATTTATTTTTTAAAAGAATGTTTTTAGAGAAAATGAAATTTATTTCTGCAAGATTCCTCGCTTTCTTTCTTTCATCTGTGACGTACTATTAGGGGTTTTGTGGATTGTGTTGTGGGCAATAGACTACTTGTGGTTTCGTCACGCATTTTTGTAAGTTTCACTTGCGTTCGAATTATGCTTTTTACTGATAGTTTTTATCACAGCTTATACAATCTCATTTTATACAAACCAATTTGTAAAGAATTGACTTTAGTAGAAAATATATTCACCTTGACCCTTGTTATTTCTGTATGCGTAAACGAGACTGGTCGTAATTCCGATAATTGAAATCGAACGGAAACACCACAAGCAAAGGGTGAAGAGCTGGAATAATAGAAAGCTATCGGTGCAGTAGAGGCCACTATGGACAGTTTGATGAGTTCAGCCTGACTCATTTAAGTGGGTTACCAGATCATCATTTCCTGACTCTTTTTGTTGAATCTTTCTGGCTCATCCTGACTTGAGGTTGAGAATATTCTATGAGTTCTCTCTCTATAAATCTCAGTTATATACATTCGTACTCTGAAGACATCGTAGGAAAACGTCCTAACATAATTAACCAACAAAAACTGCCATTCACTCTTTAGAAGAAATCAAATAAAAACTACAAAACTTCATTATTTGTCCTTTCGTTAAAATCACACTCTTTTAAGGGGTGTTCAGAAGCTTGAAACAAGATTCCATCAGAATCCCTACAGTCTCATTAAGAAGAGAGTTCAGATCACTCAAAACCTTGAGTCAGACTGGACTCATCAAAGTTATGACTCCCGCCACAACCCCGACCAATTGACCACCCCTCGCAGATAACTTTCTATTATTCCAGCTCTTTATGCTTTACTTGTGGTGTTTTCTGTTCTATTTTAATCGTCGGAATCACGGCTGGTCTCGTTTACTCATACAAAAACAACAAAGTTTCAGGAAAAGATGTTTTCTACTAAAGTTAATTCTTTAAAAGTTGGTGTGTATGAAATAAGACTGGAACAGAAACACCACAAGCAAAGCATAAAGAGCTGGAATAATAGAAAGTTATCTGCGAGGGGTGGTCAGTTGGTCGGGGTTGTGGAGGTAGTCATAACTTTAATGAGTCTAGTCTGACTCATTTAAGTTTGAGAGTAATCTGAACTCTCGTCTTAATGAGATTTTAAGGATTCTGATAGAGTCTTGTTTCAAAAAGAATGAGATTTTAACGAAAGGATAAATAATGAAGTTTTGTAGTTTTTATATGATTTCTTCTAGAAAGTGAATAGCAGGTTTTGTTGGTTAACTATGTTAGGAGGTTTTCCTACGATATCTTCAGAGTACGAATGTATATAACTGAGATTTATAGAGAGAGAACTCATAGAACACTCTCAACCTCAAGTCAGGATGAGCCAGGAAGACTCAACAAAGTGAGCCAGGAAATGACGATCTGGTGACCCATTTAAGTCAGGCTGAACTCATCAAAGTGATCCTACTGACCTCCACTGCGCCGATAACTTTCTATTATTCCAGCCTCTTCACCCTTTGCTTGTGGTTCCATCTCAATCAGCGGAATCACGATTAGTCTCGTTTACGCATATAGAAATAACAAGGTTTCGGGTGAAGATATTTTCTACTAAAGTCAATTCTTTACAAGTTGGTTTGTATGAAATGAGATTGTATAAGCTGTCAGTAAACTCATCTATCAAGGTTCTATGACTCAATCAAGTGAATATGGTTAGGGTTGTGGATGGAATAATGAAGAAATAATGAAAATAATGTTTAATTTTGCATATAAGTTCAAAAATCGCTATTGAAAAAAAAACCCGACTCACTTAGGGTTGCGAGTGAACTGAGACATCTACTTAATGAAACTTCCCTCACCTGGTATCGAACTTCTCACACGAATGAGAATGTTAGTGAAAGTTATAAACCCTACCAGTGCGCCACAGAGACGATGATAGTAAAGGAATTTCAGATGTATTTATCATTGATATATCATCTTAGAAAAAAAAATTTCAAGGTTACGAATTTGAACTCTCTACGGAATGAGACTTTCCCTCACCCGGTATCGATCTTCATACACGAATGAGAATGTTGAAATGACATCTAGGTTTTAGTTTGATAGTTGAATAAGTGTATCCATATATAATATAGTCCACTTAAGCAGTCGAGTCTGACTCAACAAAGTTAGTCAAGGAAAAGGTGCTTAAAAGAGTCAGGATAACTCAGTTTATTGAGTCAGACTGGACTCATCAAAGTGAATATACTCCATCCCCAACTCCGACCACTTTGTATTATTCCTGCTCTTCACACTTTGCTTGTGGTGTTTCTGTTCCATTTCAATCATCGGAATCACGACTGATCTCATTTACTCACACAAAAATAGCAAGGTTTCAGGAAAAGATTGTTTCAACTAAAGTCTATTCTTTACAAGCTGGTGTCTATTAACACTAGTGCAAACTCTTTCAAGCTCTAACTTATCCTGATTACTAGGTGGGTACTCCATAAGTTAACTCAGCTGGTTCGTGAATAACCAATTAAGTTTACAAATAAGATGGCTATTTAGTAAGCAGTAAGGTATAAATGGTAACACAATAGATTATGCTTGAAATCTTACTTGCAAACGTTGTATCATTGAGAATTTCTCATATTCCCATGTCAAATTCTACTGAAGGTATGCTGATGGTTTTATGAAAAGGTACAAAGATTGTTTTTCACCGTAGAAGAAACCTAAGAAAAGTACGTTGATGAAGTGTATGTGGTTTGTCCTTGACAGTCTGCTGTAGCAAACCCCATGACTGACATTAAAAAAAAAAAACCAAAAAACCCAAAAATCTTTTATCTTATTATACTAATTCGCGATTGTGTGTCACACTTTTATTTTAGAGAGTGATATATTTGTTTTTTTTTCACGGTCAAATCCTTCTTATTTTTTCCCTTTTCGTCGTAAAACCACGCCAAAGCGAGAGTGATTTTTTTGATTTTTCGCGATTAGTATATGCTCCTCCGTTTTGTTATTTTTGGCTTGCGCAGTGGAAATCAGCCGAAAAACGTCTTTGGAGGAGTGCGAGCAATGCAATGTTAATCGTTCGAAATTTGTCAACGATCATTTCGTGAGCAAGAAACTTCGCGAAGAAGACGTGTTTCTTTTTGTATACGAATATTTTAATTTAAATTTGATTGTTTTAGGTAGTTTCTGCGAAAAAACGTATTGTGAAGATTGAACTAACAAGTGTGGAAGCAAATCGACGAAAGAACTGAAAAAAATTTAAGTTTCGGGATCGTTTTCTTTTCGGGTTTATCAAGTAGAGTACATTATTGTTTACAGTGCAGAATGTACAAGAATCTTTTACTTATTTACTAACTTTACTTATTATAATACCTTTCCTTTTTTGTTTCTAGAACTTAAAAACGGATGCCTGCAGAAAGATCTTTACTCAGGTAAAATGTTTTTGTTTTTTTATCGTTTTCGTTGAGCTACCACTTCGTAGAGATTTAATTAAGAAGTGGACATAAATATACGAAAAACTGATTGTTTTCTTCGTTAGCATATCAGTACAGAAAGACGAAAAAGAAAGAAAAACTTTACGGGGCGAATAACTTGGATGTGGTGGAGCATCGTTGTTATTGTTAACAACAGCATGCTTAGCAAAGGTGATGTTACTTATTATTATTCTGTATTATTATATTGTTCTGTTATTTACAAAAACAAAAATGGTTCCAGAGTTGTGACCATGAGGCAAGCGTAAGCTGTTGCTGTTGAAAGGCTCTTTGGCTGTAGCTACATCATACATGATCTTTATAGATTTTATTCATTTAAGCGTATTTTTACTTTTTAAATGTGATTATAGTGTCTTCTTCTGCATGGTTTATTCATTTAGATTTGTTCCTTTTTCACAAGAAAGAAAGTAAAAACAAATAAACGTCATTTAGGAAAGTATCATCTTTATATTATGAGTTTGGGAATACTTGGGTATTTAGTTTGATCATGTTCTTCTTCGTCATCCAGCTAATAATTATTCACTGTTGTTTCATGTGTAATGTATCTCTGTCTGACGTTCCGACTATTATCAGCATCATAATTTGAATTTGTTTTTGATAATGCTCCCCCAGTGGATGTATATACCTGTATTTGTTTATGCGACATTCTAATTCATGGAATTTTTCTTATTTTTTTATTTTTTCATGTTAATGCATTATTTTGTGTTATGGTAATCGTTTACGTACTATGCCTGGGTAATTAACTTTGGCATTATGATTTTATTTATTTGTGACTTCTGGGTGTAAATTTTTGTTCTTAGTTATTGTTTTTAGGATAAATGCGTACTTGAATTTAATTTTTTTTTTCTTTTTTTTTGTTGTTGTTTATTTCAATATTCTTATATACTAATCGTAGAAAAATATTAACCGCAGCCGTGGTCTGACTCCATTGTGAATAAGTGACCGAAAAAACGACCCGAACTTTTAGAGAGTGAAAGCGTGAAAAAAGCGGATGCACAGCGCGTATTAGTATATAGATTAGTATCCCGGGTAAAAACTTTTTACCGAACTTAACTTCGAAAACATTATTATAAACAATATTATGCTTTTAGGTAATAATAAAAACAAGCATAAAGAAATGAAACTCATGGTTTTAATCATGACGTTGATGGTTTTGGGAAGAACAGACTAAATATCATTTCAAAAATTCATTAATGGTTGCAGTCCAGTAGTAACTTTGGAACAAAAGAAAAAGTTGGAAGGTATCAATTTGTTTTGAATTAACATTTTGTAATGTTTGGTTTCATATGTCTGGGTAAAAACAGTTCTGTGTTATATATTGCCATTTTTTTTTTACATTAAAGTTACTTTTCTTCTGCGTATAAATATATTATTCTGAGCCATGTTGCTATTTGTTTCTGTTTTTAATCTTCTGAATGTAAGAAATGAATTAAAACATTAATGCCTGTAGAAACTTTTACGCGAGTTAAATTTCACAACACAACGCATACTGAACATGGGTGGCGAGCAACACCGCCTGGGATGTTTTTCAGTTGCGATTCTATGATTTATTTTTTCGTCACGGGGTACGTACACGGGAATGGTGGATTTGACCTAATGTTTTCGAAGTTAAGTTCGGTAAAAAGTTTTTACCCGGGATACTAATCTATATACTAATACGCGCTGTGCATCCGCTTTTTTCACGCTTTCACTCTCTAAAAGTTCGGGTCGTTTTTTCGGTCACTTATTCACAATGGAGTCAGACCACGGCTGCGGTTAATATTTTTCTACGATTAGTATAGGGGAAAACATTGCATTGCAATTAATCGTTTCAAATGTTTTGATTATTCGCGAGACAACAACGAAAGTATTGCGCGAAGATTTATTTATGTTTTTAGGGTAAGTACGCTTTAGAACCTTTTTGTTTGTTTGTTTTGTTTTTCTTATAGTATTAATAGGGTTTCTGCGTCATTACTTTTCAAACAAAGAAATGAATATCATGACGCTCTGGGTTCGTGAAGAAAATCGCAATTGTTTTTAATTCACATCTTGACACTTTTGCGACTTTCGCGTTTGGCTTTTATTTACATTGGGTGTGAATTTCATGAACAGTTACAGCGATTTTAATCTTTTTGTTGTTTACCTGTACGCACAATTTATTTTTACTACTGCATACATCGTATCGTGAAAGATTTAATACGAATATTTTGATGTGTTTCAGATCTTCTGATTAAAATTTTTTCTGTTCATAACTCCAGTGTTGAACTAAATATGCTTTAGCCGGAATACCTAGAGATTATTAATTAAAAGAGTGAAGAGTGTTTTTTTCTGTATTGACGTTAGATATTTTTAATCAAGGGGAACCATTGCATTGCATCTTCAATTTGTAAGGTAAAAAGTGAAAAAAGTGGACGCACAGCGCGTTTTTTATTTTTGATGAATTAAAACCCGTGTTCTACACGCTGTTCTACACGGGATACTACATTCTAAACATTCTACATTCCAAACAATTGAGGAACTATATCATACTAAAATTCATTATACTAAGCCTTTCTCTCTCTGTTCAGCTCACATCGATTAAAACATGTAAAAAATTTTTACACGGGATTTCTGTTTTTAATCTTCTGAATGTAATAACAAATTAATGCCTGAAAAGAAACTTTTACGCGAGTTAAATTCTGTGACACAACGCATACTGAACATGGGTGGCGAGTGACGCGTACGTACCACAGGAATGACAGATTTGACCTAATGTTTTCGAAGTTAAGTTCGGTAAAAAGTTTTTACCCGGGATACTAGTCTATATATACTAATTCGCTTTGTGCATCCCACTTTTATTTTAGAGAGTGATATATTTACTTTTATTTTACGGTCATCGTCCTTTTATGTGCGCGTAAAACCACGTAGATGCGAGAGACACTTTTTTCACGATTATTCCAAAAGCACGTGGCATCATTTGACGTCAGTTTTTTTTATGATCACGGGGAATCATTGCATTGCATCCCCAATCGAACGCGACGTTTTTGGGGAAATATCTCGAGAACCAATAGGGATAACTGACGTTTTTTGGGGTCAGCGATACGGGTGATGGGGTGACGCATCATTTGGGCCTAAATTTTATTTGGAACTGCGGATATGACGTCATCAAAATCTTTGATCAGCGATATCTCCGCAACGGTTGGTCGTAGCGAAACTATCCCATACACTTTTTTGATCAGCTTTTCGAGCTCTACAACATGGGTACACTTTTGAGTTGCGATTCTATGATTTATTTTTTCGTCACGGGGTACGTACACGGGAATGGTGGATTTGACCTAATGTTTTCGAAGTTAAGTTCGGTAAAAAGTTTTTACCCGGGATACTAGTTTTGTACTAATCTCAAATATTTTCAAATTCAAGGTATAGGGAAAATAAAACGATGAAATGACGAAATTTAAAAGAACTTCTCGTAAAGTAGTCCAAACCTATTCAATTTTGATTTTTACTAATTTTTCCAATTTCCTCCAAGATTTTTGCAGTTATTCTGAATTTTTACCTGAATTTAGAATTTACAACTTTTCAAGATGTTTCTTGTATAAGTATTTAGTTATACTTTTAAGCTATTGTTTTTTCTTAACATGTGTATTATATCACATTACATTACATCACATCAAATAATATTATATATTTTATCATATTTTCTCTCGAATACATTGTATCTTTCAAGATGGTTTAACTTTGGTCATTTAAATATCAATCCAAAAACGGACAGCAAGTTATTTTTCTGAGTCACATTAAATTTTGTAGATGAGTTAACTAAATGGAAAATTGCTGAACTTTATTTGAGAAGATTGTTTCATATATTACCATTATAATTTTATCCTTGGTCTATTAAAGATATAGAGTACTACTAAACGAAGAATACAAGAACATCAAGGTCACAAACTCTATAAGTTTTAAAGGACGTTTTTAGATCGAAAAATTTCTCTGCATCTGATAAAACTGAAAGGAATCTCTTAAAGAAAACGAAATTAAATAATATTAGTAGAAGTCCGAATTTTTGACGGTTTTTAGAAAGATTAAATTGTTAAGATTAGATTGTTAATCTCCAAAGTTATCAGTTATCAAAAGCAAAAGTTAAGATCATTCGAAAGCTTATACACGATTTTAATGAAGTTCCCGTTTGCTTGAAAGAAAAGGATTATGCGACGAAAATCCCAAAATGACCAGAAATTTATTCTAGCTTAGTTGAAATTGCCAAAATAACAATACTTTTTGAAATGAAAGAAGGCTGGACTACCAAACGTTCAGCGTTTAATGAAACTAAGCGATCAAAAAGATCTTGAAAGATTTTGACAAACGAATTCTTTTTTAAGCAAGGTCTCCATTATATCCCATAGACAAACTCTCAAACGTCATAGCTTACAAGACAATAGACAAATCCATTTTAGCATGCCATTTTCTCCCCCTTAACATGCTAACACAACCTAAAATTCTAACGCCCCTTCTTAATAGTAATACTCAAATCAGAGTGTCCAATCCTCTAGATGGAATAACTGTTTTCGACAGGTTCAATACAACACGTTTTGCAAGCATAGGAGTAAACATTAAATATTGCATTACCATTTTTTCACAAAGAGTTTTCTAAGCATATTGAATCAGTTCTTTCAAATCACGTCTACATCGTTTGGTGGATGGACGATCTGTGGAAAGTTCTTCTTTGATTCGAACATTCCAGAATATTGACGATTCGTTTGCAACAATGTTCGAAGGTCGCCCAGAAAACGCACCAGCAAGCAGATTCATTTGTCCTGATGAAAATGAAAAATCATTCAAAAACTTGAAAGGCTACATCGGAAGTCAAAGCAGCAAATTGCATAAATTACCTTAAACTACCATACCATATCTATAGCAGATCGTTTCTGGTCATTATGGGTGAACAATCAGAGACACAAATAACTTCGATCTAGTTTATGGAACACTTCATGTACAGTAGATGATTCCTTCTGAAAAAGTAAATATATATGTAAATCGGAATTCAACAGATTGGAAAACAAAGATAGCCTTGTTTCTAAGTATACAAGTTGTGGGGTCTTTAACGTTCGTTCTTAAAAGTTTCCAAGCATTCCCACCAAAAACTTTTCACTCTAAATTCTCAGTGGGATCAAATCCTTCCCCACCCATGCCTTCTCATTCAAATGTTACGTGACGAAAAGTAAAATATGAAATAGTCAACAGAAAGGTATATCATCAGCACGAAAAACTGATCGTCTGCCTACGTCGATCGTCGATTAAATATCATGATAGTTTCACATCCGTCCCTAAAAACAAAAGATTCAATTTTTTTGACAACGCATACGCTTTTAATATGCATTTTAAAAACAAAACAATTGAAGTTATTTATATACTTGTAAACTTACAAAAACAAACCGGTGATGTTTTGTTGTTTACTAAATACATGCGTGGCACAGAGAAGCGTCTGGCAGCCACAATTTCAGTTATGAAGCCATCAGATCTGATAAGATTTGAAAAAAAGAAACAGTGAAAAAATGTCAAAAACGTAGGAAGTGTTCACAACATAAACATCATACCGGTACGAGTTTTGTACCGGCGTGAATCGCTCATCTTGTGTGGTGAGTTCTCTGAGATGCCAGCCTGGCATTACAGGCTAAACAAAAGCGAGAAATTCCATACTCCAAATAGCTCAACTAATACTTTTAGACCATCTAAACTGTTTCAATCACAAACATTATTTGGCTATAATATCTTAGTCATAATAGTTTTGAGGCGTCTGACGAATTCAAGAATTCTGTCTGCCAAAGGTATTTTGAGCAATGAAGGGTTTTTTATTAATACTGGCGATTCCATCTCCAGTTGTTTGTTAGATCTGTTATAGGGGGGAATTTTGCGATGTAGACAATGCATTATATAGTTTAAAAAATCTCATATATCTCTTTAAATGAACGGTTCGGAAATTATTATGATTGAAAATTCAAGAAATTTGAATTCGACATATTTCAATTGTTTAGAGAGTGTTACTTTCTTTTATTTTTTTTAAAAATTGACCTAACAACAGGCCGTTTTAAATAATATTTAAAGAGCGTTAATACTTGTGACGCCAGCTAGGCACTGAAAAAACTGTTGTTATTTTCTTATATATCTATTTTTTATTTGTTGTTATTTTCTTACGATGTTACTAGAAAAGTGATATATATATATATAGAAAGAGAGAGAGAGAGAGAGAGAGAAAGTAACATTTTAATATCAAAATGCCTTTGGCGAGTTGGTTTTGGTTGTGATAGTAACACTTTTAAAGCAATCAAGAAAAAAATTTTTTTTTTACATCTTCCAAAAATTTTAAACGTTACAAAGAGATGGTTGGCAACATAGAAATACGAAAAGAGATAGAATAACATCAAACTTTAGCTCACCTTAGCTCTATTCAAATTTCTATTCAATTTTCAAACAATGAGAATCCATGCGTGTTGCCTCGCCTCATTCTCTTTTATGCAATGTTTATTATTTTTTAACTACTCGGTAAAATTTGAAGTAAAAACCGAAAATTTTAAATCAAAAACGAGTATACTTAACAAGTTTATTCGTAAAAACAAACATGCTATCCTCATTAGGGCTTCTAAAAGCTACTTTTTTTAGAAAATCGGAACTGAATTCGTTTTTTCGTTTTTATGCTATAATGAAAAACATATTTTCGACTTTTCATTTCACATACTCGGACGTTTGTTTCATTATTTTACGAACTAAAAGCGTTTTCAAGTTGTTTTCACTAGTACGACCTCCTAAGGAATATAGAATGTTGTGGTGTAAGGATCGGGACCGAAACTAATTGGCGTCCTCTTAATTATGGTCATAAACATTGTTTACACTTTCTTAATTGTCGGCGAATAATTATCACGCCGAAAAAATAAATCTACCAATCAAAATCTCTGGTATATAATAATAGCACACGTGCACAGCTGTATATTTTTAAGTTTGTAAAAACAATCTTCTATTGTGCAGAGATTGAGTGAGAAAAAAGTTATGTTTCTGCCAAACTAGATTAGGGAGTTAAAGCAACTGCGACGGCAACGTAGACCAAGACGTGAAGAAAAACAAAAAAATAAATAATTACTACCAAATAAAGGTTTGAATAACTTGTTTTTGTTACAGAAACAATTCAATTTATAAACTTATATCGACTGGAAAGTTATCAAGTTACTATAACATCTACATAATTGAAAAAGACTCATCTCTGTAATCACGTCTCCGTTCTCAGCACAACTTCAGAACGTGATTTTTCACGTTGAGCACAGAACGTGCAAACGTGTTAATGATGTAATTATCTTCCCTATGGCCTCATTAGCGGTAGAATTCTTTCTAAACAAATTCCACATAGAAAATAAAGCTTTTGTTTTAAACACGTCGCCGTCTTCGTTGCCGTTGCGATTTCTTAAACTCCCTATTATAAAGATATTTGCTATACTTTTACGGAAACCTTCCAGAAAAAGAAGTTGAAGTATATTTCTCCAATTTTAGGCAGTCGGAATATACATTTTATACATTAATATGCTTTTAATGCCATTTATATATATCAAGGCATATTTACGACAAAGCAGTGATGATCTCTGTTTCATCAGAAAGCTGACAGCTTATCCGGAGAACAATTTGTAAAATTGTTCATGTTCGTTCAAACAGAAATATTTCCACTTCAAAACATACATGTTCATTTCGAGAGTCAAGTGTACTTTCGTCAATGTTATTGTCGTCATTTATATCAACATCAATTTCAAAATCTTCAATATGATTTTACATATTTGTTTAGTTGATCACAAGAAAGCACTGAATACGAATATTATTCTCGTCAAATCGTAAAACACAAACTTATTTTTCGTTATGCTACCATCTGAATAATTCTAATAATTTTCATAATTATGCAGAATTGATAAAAAGACATTAGCTGAAGTCCCACATTCTGAAAAATTAACAATAGATCTCGAGATCTGAATTACGACTTTTATTACGGGGAACAATAGACTTCCATATATAGCGCGAAATTTTAAATTTTTAAAATTCAACTTTGTATACGGCCACCAGTAATTACAACACGGATGGTACAAAGAAAATTTCATCGATGTTATTCTATCTCTTTTTGTATTTCTATGTTGGCAAATATCAAAAGAGAAAACATTAATAAAAATTTAAAAAATTTACAATCAACATTTTTGATGACTCGTGTTACAAACCATGTTTAAACAACTTCAAGAAGATAGATAAAGAAATAATTGAATGATCTCTTGAAATGATCAAACGGTGTTCATTAATTTTCGAAAAGAAGTGCTCAGTGTTCTGAAACAGAGCTGGAAAAGTATGCGTTTATTTATAAGGAAAAATGTTAGAGATTCTCTTTTCAGTATACAAAACATCTTCGTTTGCTTCATGTGAGCTGCAATGGTTTTTAAGCTCTGGACACATACAGCTTACCTCAGTTTCCTCCTCAACTCCAACATCAGGAATGTCTATGTACTCTTCATATCACTTAGGTGTGATGTTTCTCTAGCGTTTGAGCTTATTTTGCATGGCTATTTAATTCTTGGAAATACAGTATTGATATCAAAATCAAGGAAATATGTATTTTATTTAGCACAGTTACATGCACTTTTTATTGATTAACCTTTCGTTGGCGATCAGTTCTTAAGTTATACGACTATATCTACGATATATTTAATTACGATAGCCCTTTCCAATCACGGTAGCAAATTGAAACATACCACAGCTATCTGTAAATACTGCACTTTTCTAGAGCAAAAACTTCTGCTTTCAATTATGTGTGTTGATTTTGCCAAATTTGGATCATGTATTTTTTATTTTTGTGTTTACGAATTTATCGGAAGACCGTTCGTATTTAGGAAGATGGACAGTACATATCGAATGTTTGAAGCATAATTCAGACAACTGAATGAAATCCTAATCTCTGTGTTAGAAAAAACAAAGAAATATAAATATTTACAATGCGAATGGTTCAATATATTCATTAGTGTTCAATATATTCATTTGAGTCCAATATATTCATTAGCTTTCTTCATATCTAGCTAAATCATTAATTCATCGTTAAATAAAGTTGTTAATTTTGCATCTAATAAACAGATGCACTTCTTAACATTAAAATCAGCACCGGCTACCGGAGAATTAGTCATTCAGTGGACGAAATCTTCCTTTTCTCTATAAGTCCTGGATGAACACTAGACTTCAACAGAATTCTATTCCAACCAATTATATCCCCTTCTTGGTAATTCCCATCATATACCATTCCAACTTCCTCGGGCGATAGCTCCTTATTCCATATATTCAACTGTGACATATCCCCAAGCCACGTATCATCTCCTTCATCAACCCCACATCGTCCATCATTAACATCATTGTCAAGATCTTGACCCACCACAACAGTATCCGGGTGAAAAGAACCACCAGTATTAATTACATGTTTCTTCACTTCAACACCATTGATGTAGAACGTCACACTTGAATCAGTATTGTACGTTATGCAAACGTGGTACCATTTTGAGATCTCAATATCATACTTTGAACCGATGATATCATCCCCAGATAAGCGTAATCTGAGCTCACCAGTGTAAATTACGTAGACAAGAAACATATTACACTCTACGTCCGGTCCTTGTCGAAATAAAGACATCACGTGTCGTTTCCGATTAAAGCTATCACGTTGTAACCATGCACACACTGACACTGTTTTTGTGGGATATTCCAGATCAACAGGAATTTGCTCGTGTTTTATATTGTCGGCTGCAATATAAAGTGCTGTCGAACCGATCGGTGATTTCAATATACACTCACCACTGGAGCAAGAGCACTCAAGAGGGCCGCCACAAGGTTGCGTGCAATTACCACCATTCACGCACAACCCACAAGAAGTAACGTTTTTACAAACGCATCGATACCATGGTGGTTTGCATGTTGACAAACACTGGAGGTTTTCAGAGCATGGTTTGTGTTTCAAACAGTATTGGCCTTGATACTTCGCATACTCGTTAATGTGGAAGAATGTCCAGCCTGATACCTCTTCAAGAACACTCGAACGTCCGTCATCTGCGCTCAGTTGGCATTCTTTTGTTACGTCATTGTAGTTGATAGCTTTACAGATTCCATGATGCCAGCATTCTAGTTGACAACTCCTCACAGATAGTCCACTGACAGATTTGTAATAGAAAGACAATTTTCTTTCCTTTATCTCATCGAATTGTACGCCAGTCAAACAAACGTCATCATTCATGTGGGAATGAGCAACGTCCCATAACGTCCTCCATAACGCAAACAAACATAAAGACATAAACATAATTGTGTCAATGCTGAAAAGAAATAATTGTTTTACACCGACTGATTGTTGAACATAATACAACATTGCTATACGTATTTGTGGTGGTAAGTCAACTTGATACCGTTATAGTAACCAGTATTTAAATAAGAAAAACTCATGACACTATATTATTCAAACTTGAGTTCCTAATAGTTGAGATTTTATCAAATCCAGAGAAAAATTCCACCCAAAACAAGTTTATTACATCCACCCAATTCAAAAATTATCTTTTTTACTATTTTAGTAGTACAGTACGCGGTTTCAACAATAATTCCCATCCACAGTGTTTCTTTATTTTTAGGAAAATTCCAATCACTGCTCAGAACTTCAGAACTGACAAGCGTACGATATCAAACCATTTCCAACAGAGAGACACTATTAAGTTCACATACAAATATTATATATTATAATTATATTATATTATATTATATTATATATTATATTATAATAGTTGACAGATAACAACACAGTAGTGCTGAGATTTACCTCAACCAAGAAACATTTATCACAATAGTGTTTTTGGAAGATTTTCCTGACTGTGAACTACTTTTTGAACATTTTTGTTGTTTTCATTTTTTTTTCTTCATTTTTGTTTGTTTGTTTGTTTACATGTTGTTTTGAACTTGAACCACCTTTCCAGCAACTTCCTGATGTCAAAACTTTTCAACAAGAAAAAGATTTTAAAATTCGACTTCTGAGATGAATACGAATACAAAAACTTCAGATTCATTTTGCTCTTTAAAAAAAATGTATTGTTAGCGACTATTTAAAATTAACCTCATATTCGTTCAGTTCAAAGGCCATTCTTGTACTAATTCGTGATATGTACATTATTTAAGGTTTATTATTAACAAAACCAAATGTTTTTTCAGTGCAATAATTGAACGCTGATATTAAGAATTTAAATATCGGATATCCGTGTCCAGGCTCCTCTATGCAAAAAATACTGGATATTTGTAAGTAAATGCCCAGTCGCTTCTTAAAATAGAATACCTTAAATAGGGAGAAAATTCGGTGCAATTGGCGCAAAACGCTTAAAATCGCCAAATTAAATCCACGCCAAATTTAATGTTTTAGAAGCTGCGCCAAATTAAATCCGCGTCAAATTTAATTTTTCTCCGAAATACAATTATTGGCCTTAAAATAAGGTAAAATTTGACCAAAATGTCTAAATTGCGTCAAATTATGTCCGCGCCGAATTTGATAAATTATGTCTACTAGAATCATAGGTTCGACTTCTCTGATTTTACCCGTGATATTCTCCTCTTTTCCCAGATTCTTTAACCGTTTTTGTTAAGATTCTTTTAAGGTTAATATGTATTACAATCGTCACCAAAATATTGTGGCAAAACAATGAAATAAGTATAATTTCTGTTTGAAAACACAAATATAGCTAAATAAAATCTTGTTATTAATTGGAAATGACTTTCACCCCTCCCCCCAACATCAATGTTGCATTCTCAGACAAAGCTAAGTTGTTTTCAACATTGATAGTGGGGGGAGGGGTAAATCATCTCATACATTCTCAACTTTATTGACTTTTGCCACATATTTTGGTGAGGATTGTCTGAAAATGGTCCAGAATATACCATTTTATTTTTACCTAAAATTTTTGCTGTTTGAGCTATTTAAGAGATGTTACTGTCACATGATCATTCCTTAAAATTTTTGAGTCCTTTAAATATGGTTGCTAGGGTCGTTGCTAAGGTGAAAAAGTTAAAAAATTACAGTACAATCATTCATATCAAAGTTTGAAATCTCTCTAATTAAGTCCTAATTGTATAAGAAATGTTAAATTATTGCACCATCAAGCATTAGTGTAATCAAGTTATTGGAATATTGTTGTTAAGGCCGTTGATATGGAATGAAAGTGCTTATATTTTTCAAAAAAAAATACTTATAATTAACTTAAACTTTATAGAACTCACCGCGGAGGTCAAATACTGGGATGGTGTCCAGCGCGGGATAATTCACCCAAGAGAGGGGACAATACTAAAAAACCTCTTTAAGGTTTTTTTCTAACAATCAATTTGGTTGATTAGGCTTTCATACCGGCATAATATCAAATGTGTTGTCTCTTTATATATCAACAAAATAAAATGTAAATAACCTAAAAAATGCTTAGTCTTATGTACAAAATGTAAAATAGACTCTTTCTTTTCTATATATATCTAAAGTAACATAACAGCTTTCATATACAGAAAAAGGCATAACAAACTATGAGTATATATATATATTTATATGTATAACTTTCTTGTAGTAATAAAAACAAAATTATGGTTGAATCAAAAAAAATAGACGAGCAGATGTCCATGTACCTAAGATTTTTGCATCAGGAAGCGCGCTTGACATGTTCAGAAATCAAACAACGTTATCCACATTTTGCATTGAGAAGTATTTATCGCCATGCAAAAAAACCCATTGGTGCTAAGCAACACGATTTAAGGACTTTGAATAAAGGGCGACCAAAGAAACTTACAGACCGTGATGAAAGATCAATTTTACGCTCATTGAAAGAACTACGCAGTGAAACTACTTCCTTTACAGTGAAACGTGTGCGAGAACGTGCTGGTATTAGCACCAATGTATCCGATTCAACAATTAGACGATGTTTACATAAGAATGGGTACCACTATCTCCAGCGACGAAAAAAAGGGCTTCTATCCAGCAACGACAAAAAGAAGAGACTGGATTTTTGTTTGCGGGCCAAAAAGTTTTCAACAAATTTTTGGAAAGAGGACATTTGCTTTTATTTTGATGGTGTGGGTTTTGCTCACAAAAGAAATCCCAATTCCGAGGCAAGGGCAGCATCAACCATGACATGGCGCAAACCGAGTGAAGGCTTAGTACTTACAACAAAAGGGAAAAAAGAGGGAAGCGGCGGAGAGATGGCTAACTTCTTTGTTGGAATCAGTTATAAATGCGGTGTTACTTTGTGTGAACAGTATAAATGGAGAGTGACTGGTGAAAACTTTGCTAACTTTGTGCGGAACACTTTTCCTGACACCTTCGCAAAGTGTATATGTCCTGATTCAATGATGTTCCTTCAAGATGGTGATCCAAGACAAAATTCAAAGAAAGCATTTGAGGCGTTCGCTAGCATTGGTTGTACCATGTTTGATATCCCCCCTCGATCACCTGACTCAAACCCCATAGAGAATATGTTTCATCTGGTGCGACGTAAACTTCGGGAAGATGCCATTAAATTCAACATTACCCATGAAACCTACAAGGACTTTTCAAGTCATGTAAAGCGGACACTGGAAAACTTTTCAAGTAGAATTATTGACAAAACTATTGAAACTATGGGGAAAAGAATAAAGAAGATCATCGAAACAAAGGGAGCACGTACCAAGTATTAAATTATTTTTTTGTTAATTTTGCTCATTTAGGTTGGTTAGCATTTTGATAACGCGTCACCAACATGTCGCACTGAAAAGTTTTCAACTGTCTATGATTTACACAAAATTTTTGATGCGTCGCATGCGTCGCCAATTTTTTTACAATAAATAACTACATTTCTCTTTATTAAAAAAATTGGCGACGCATGCGACGCATTGAAAATTCAAGTAATTTTAAGCTCACGTGGTGGTAACATGTTGGCGACATGTTGGCGACACAAAACCAAAGTTGTCAGTTTCACCAGTCTTCCTCCGTTGAGTCCTCCTACAAGTCAATTATCTATTAACAAAAGTCTTTAGAAAAAATAAGATAAAATATAAACACTGGAGGCCAAGCAACACTGTAAAAATCAAGCATCATGACCCAACACAACTAATTTGGAAAAACAAACTTGACAAGGGCTCATTTCCTTCACTTCATCTTTTTCCAACTGGTAGGAAAACTGAAAAACTCGCCATCTGGTATCCATCATCTCTGTTTCTCTCTCATCTCTCTGGTTGTACTTTCCCACAAATTCTATCCTTGATTTACTTGTTGCTAAGATAGGCAATTTATTATCACGATGAATAGTCATGTCAGTCGCAAATTGATTTTTCGGGTGGGGTAAATTTACAGTGCTCCCCTCAAGTAAAAGCAAAAGGTCAGCCCAAGCAATGCATTCTGCATTTCATCGAAAATCATTTAAGTAAACACATTCACACTCATCCATTCCAACCCATGCGTATTTTCCGGTAGCAGGGTTTACAAAAGACTTGAAAATCAATTCAATTGGATTAATCAAAAATGACTTGCCACAATTTGTTGGCCCGGTTAAAAGAATGTTATTGTTTTTTTGCCGTCCCTTTTCTAAACAATTTCTCAAGGCATCTGCAAAAACATAAATGTTTATTGAATTCCACCGGAGCAATTCTCTTGCACTGATCAACCATAAATCACTTTCTGGACAAACACACTCGCTCTCTTTCCTTGATAGCTCAAAAATTATATCCATCCTAGATTTCTCCTTCCTTTCTAGAATCTGACAGGCTTTCTGAATCTCCCAAGTATTTTCAATCAAATTATTGATCTCTTTCTTGTTGTTCTTATTGGTGAGAAAATTAAAAAGATCGTCCTCTCCTGCCTCTTTTCTCTCAAATGCAACCTTGTTTAAAGTGGTTATACTTTTTATCTGGTGCTGTATCAAAAACTTGGATACATCTGAATTCCTGAGGCGCTTCCTGCTGACTCCTGACTTTGAATTCCCAGCTTCACTGGAGTATCTCTTAGATCCCCGACGCATTGCCTGTTTTGTTTTAGGGGAACTTGCTGCCTCCAGGTTGGGGTGGTTATCACTATGTAATACATTTGTTAGAGGCTTATTCTTTGTGACATAGCGATAACACGCTATGTAACCAAAATGTTTGGCTGAAAAATGCACAGAAATGTTGTAATGTTCATTTAGATATGCCCAAACAGGCTTCCACCTACGTGTTCCGCTTAATCTTATGCACATGTGATAGTGTGAGCCACCGTCCTGGTGGCTCTCTTTGCAACAAGCCCAGTCCTCTACCTTTGCCCTCAGGTTTCCATTGCGAAAGGCCTCCAGAACTGCCTCAGAAAAACTGTGTTTATTAGGAAAAAGTTCCAAATCTGCCTGGGAGTATGTTAATAAAAAGGTTCTCCTACAATCTCTATCTCCAAGCGTCTCATTTAAATCAATTTCAGGAACATTTATTTCCATTCTTGTTGTTAATAGTTTACTATCTAAAATATGTAAAGAGAATAGTGTTAATTGTTTGTATATAGCTATGTAAATTGAGGAATGTTAATTATTTATATTTTTTATTAAAGATACCTAAGTTATTGAATTGTAGTTTAAAAAAGCAATATTGAATGTTTACACATGCCACTCCAGCAAAACAAGCCAAAACACGCGATTTCACTCTTATGGCGCTTCTTTGTCTACCATTTTGACTTTGCGGGGGATTTTCGGCGCGAAAAACGAATTGACGGCAGCTCTGGCGAAAGGGGACAGTCGAGAAGAGTTTTACGGCCTTTTAGGTTCAGTTCTGGTTTGAATTTGCTGGTTTTGGAATGATAATTTATTTTAGAGTTTTAAAGATTAATTTCAGACAATCGTCACCAAAATATTGTGGCAAAACAATGAAATAAGTATAATTTCTGTTTGAAAACACAAATATAGCTAAATAAAATCTTGTTATTAATTGGAAATGACTTTCACCCCTCCCCCCAACATCAATGTTGCATTCTCAGACAAAGCTAAGTTGTTTTCAACATTGATAGTGGGGGGAGGGGTAAATCATCTCATACATTCTCAACTTTATTGACTTTTGCCACATATTTTGGTGAGGATTGTAGGTTGTTTATATGCCCTACCACGGTTAACCAGGGTTATTGATGTACGGAGTAAACTGAATGGAAGTAATCATCATCAAATGTAAAATCTAATAAATGGTTTCGCTTAGAAGAATGTTTAGAAATTAATTAAACTTCGCAACATCGTAATTGTGTTGTTACTTATAACACGCAAGTACCTTATTTATAATTATTAATGCGGGAGAATATTCTTGCGGCACTATTAATTGCGGGATTTATTTTTGCGATTTTGCCATGAAATCTCAAAAATTTGTCCCGAAACTTATTGCGGAAAGTGGCCGAACCGCAAAAATTTATTCCGCCATTAACAAGCTTTTTCACATTTTTAGAGCAAGTCTTTTTTCCAAATCATTTTTTTTTCTTTCCGGTACAGGTAAAAAATGATGGAGATTCTTTAGATTGTATAAATAGGAATAAAACTAGTATCCCGGGTAAAAACTTTTTACCGAACTTAACTTCGAAAACATTAGGTCAAATCCACCATTCCCGTGTACGTACCCCGTGACGAAAAAATAAATCATAGAATCGCAACTCAAAAACATCCCAGGCGGTGTTGCTCGCCACCCATGTTCAGTATGCGTTGTGTTGTGAAATTTAACTCGTGTAAAAGTTTCTACAGGCATTAATGTTTTAATTCATTTCTTACATTCAGAAGATTAAAAACAGAAACAAATAGCAACATGGCTCAGAATAATATATTTATACGCAGAAGAAAAGTAACTTTAATGTAAAAAAAAAATGGCAATATATAACACAGAACTGTTTACCCAGACATACGAAACCAAACATTACAAAATGTTAATTCAAAACAAATTGATACCTTCCAACTTTTTCTTTTGTTCCAAAGTTACTACTGGACTGCAACCATTAATGAATTTTTGAAATGATATTTAGTCTGTTCTTCCCAAAACCATCAACGTCATGATTAAAACCATGAGTTTCATTTCTTTATGCTTTTTTTATTATTACCTAAAAGCATAATATTTCAATTGTAATACCGAAAACCTAATCATGCTATAAGAATATTGAAATAAACAACAACAAAAAAAAAGAAAATTTAATTCAAGTACGCATTTATCCTAAAAACAATAACTAAGAACAAAAATTTACACCCAGAAGTCACAAATAAATAAAATCATAATGCCAAAGTTAATTACCCAGGCATAGTACGTAAACGATTACCATAACACAAAATAATGCATTAACATGAAAAAATAAAAAAATAAGAAAAATTCCATGAATTAGAATGTCGCATAAACAAATACAGGTATATACATCCACTGGGGGAGCATTATCAAAAACAAATTCAAATTATGATGCTGATAATAGTCGGAACGTCAGACAGAGATACATTACACATGAAACAACAGTGAATAATTATTAGCTGGATGACGAAGAAGAACATGATCAAACTAAATACCCAAGTATTCCCAAACTCATAATATAAAGATGATACTTTCCTAAATGACGTTTATTTGTTTTTACTTTCTTTCTTGTGAAAAAGGAACAAATCTAAATGAATAAACCATGCAGAAGAAGACACTATAATCACATTTAAAAAGTAAAAATACGCTTAAATGAATAAAATCTATAAAGATCATGTATGATGTAGCTACAGCCAAAGAGCCTTTCAACAGCAACAGCTTACGCTTGCCTCATGGTCACAACTCTGGAACCATTTTTGTTTTTGTAAATAACAGAACAATATAATAATACAGAATAATAATAAGTAACATCACCTTTGCTAAGCATGCTGTTGTTAACAATAACAACGATGCTCCACCACATCCAAGTTATTCGCCCCGTAAAGTTTTTCTTTCTTTTTCGTCTTTCTGTACTGATATGCTAACGAAGAAAACAATCAGTTTTTCGTATATTTATGTCCACTTCTTAATTAAATCTCTACGAAGTGGTAGCTCAACGAAAACGATAAAAAAACAAAAACATTTTACCTGAGTAAAGATCTTTCTGCAGGCATCCGTTTTTAAGTTCTAGAAACAAAAAAGGAAAGGTATTATAATAAGTAAAGTTAGTAAATAAGTAAAAGATTCTTGTACATTCTGCACTGTAAACAATAATGTACTCTACTTGATAAACCCGAAAAGAAAACGATCCCGAAACTTAAATTTTTTTCAGTTCTTTCGTCGATTTGCTTCCACACTTGTTAGTTCAATCTTCACAATACGTTTTTTCGCAGAAACTACCTAAAACAATCAAATTTAAATTAAAATATTCGTATACAAAAAGAAACACGTCTTCTTCGCGAAGTTTCTTGCTCACGAAATGATCGTTGACAAATTTCGAACGATTAACATTGCATTGCTCGCACTCCTCCAAAGACGTTTTTCGGCTGATTTCCACTGCGCAAGCCAAAAATAACAAAACGGAGGAGCATATACTAATCGCGAAAAATCAAAAAAATCACTCTCGCTTTGGCGTGGTTTTACGACGAAAAGGGAAAAAATAAGAAGGTTTTGACCGTGCAAAAAAAACAAATATATCACTCTCTAAAATAAAAGTGGGATGCACAACGCGAATTAGTATAATAAGATGAGGGAGATTCTTTAGATTGTGTAGATAGGAATAAAATGAGGGAGATTCTTTAGATTGTGTAGATAGGAATATTTTCGATATGCTAGATGATGAAAATAACGATGTGTAAAAGATTAAAAGAAGTTTCATTTTTTAAAATTTGTTTTTCAGTCGCACGAATTTGTCCTGCAAATTCCAAAAGTTTTGGCAAATTCACAAAAATAAATTCCGTAAATCACGGATTTTTTTTAGATTCAATTTTAGATTCAGTTTTATCCAAAATAATCTTTTTCAAAAAGATACAAGGTTTTAATAAACCGTTATTTTTCATTCAGCCGTCAATTCTAAAGAAAAAATATATTACGAAAACATAAGAGCGTTCAGTTGTGGCAATCAGTTGGGCTTGATGATAAGGCACTTCTGCCTTTTGCTTCCTCCAGCCATTATATGCGATTGCAATTGAGATTTGTATATTATATTGGCGAAATAAATAAATAAATAAATAAATAAATCCAGGAAAACCCATCTGCATAAAGATTATTAAAATCGTTTCAAATAACCAGACATACATCCTTATTCTCACTGACCCAATCAAATTTGATAAGGTTTACACCCAAAGCGCAATTGCTTTTAACTCGGTAGATAAAACGTATGAAAAGGATGTTTGTTTTTATTGAGAGTTGAGAAAAACATTGAATGAAGCATTAGACAATAATTTGCTGGTCTATTGTAGAGGTGGATGATGAGGTTAGTCGCAACTTGTGGAGAAGTGCATTAACATAATTTGTGAACTCAATTATTTCAATTGCCAATAGGATTATTTGAGTATTTTTCTTTTATGGTTAAATTTCTAACACTCTCCTATACAAATTGCGACTTACCTCTAGATCCATCACTCACGGTATTTCAAATCTCCCGAGATATGGAATTTAATTGTGAGCATGCGCAATACTTACCGATTTAAATCACAGCTCACAGCGAGGTGAGCCTATCAAGACCCTGGTCACCCTCATCTCTAAATCCACATCAAATTTTGATGTATGAAGTGAAAGGCTCAAACTAATAATTTTAATCGCTTACTGGATGACCAGGGTATCGCACAGACATGTTTATAAGGTCCTTTTGACGCTTGAGAAGATACTTGGCGCGAAAGAAGTTCAATTTCAAAATTTTAAAAACTATTATTTTTAGCTGGCTGAATATATGACCTTTTGAATTTTTACAAAGAAAATTAGCTTCAAGCAACCAAGAAACATCCTACCTTATCGGTAAAAAATCCGTCGGTAAGAAGTGACGAATTTTTGCCTTGGTGACGAATATTTTATACCGACGAAAATTTTTGCCGACGAAATTTTTTACCGACGAATATTTTTTACCGACGAATTTCTATCATTTTATTTTAACACTATTATGCTTTTTGTCGCTTAAAGACACATTAGGGGTACCTACTGACCTTATCTTTGCTTTACTCGTGTTAAAATGTATTGAAAAATGACTAGATTGCTTATGGAATACGTTTTTTCTTCAGAAAATAAAAAGAATAATAAAGTTCACAGTTATTTATCGTTTTGTCTTTTCTCAATGAATGGGTTTTCAATTCGTGAAATAACTTCGTTTGCTGACTTTACAGCTTCTGTTATACCTGCTTTGTCAAATCCATTCACGATTGATTCATTCTGCTGCTTTAGGTAATCAAACATTTTAACGATCCAACGTGCATGCAATGGTTTCAAATCAGACAATTTCATTATTATCGATTATTATCAATTCAAATGAAACCGAAATTCAAGAGACAGAAACTCAATCTGAAATTCAGGAAACTGGAAGCCAAGACATTGAAACAGAAAGTCAGTCGAGTAATATTGACTTACAAATAGATTAATGTATTATTGATATACTTTTATAGTAAATAAAGTCAATAGAGAAAAATAGTAAAATTTAACGTTTTATTATGTGTTTCATTTATAGCCCGGTAAAAAAGTTCATCGGTAAAAAGTGACGAATTTATGTCTAGGTGACGAATATATTTTACCAACGAAATTTTTTGCCGACGAAATTTTTTACCGACGGATTTTTTACCGATAAGGTATTACTTATCATAGAAACCATTCCCATAACTCTATCATTTTTTTAAAATTCATTTTAAGACCTCACTTCCACCTGCCTTTTCACCCCCACCCACCTCAACAACCCTCATGCCATTATGGCTGATATTCACCAAGTCAACCTCAAAACATTATGCAGGATATGTGGAGAAGCTCTAGGCAAATCTAGTATTTGCAAGACAAAGCATTCAATGAGAATCGGTATTTTAAGTTGATATTGCACAAGATGATGAATCAATTCACCCAGCATTGTTTTGCCGGAAGTGCTATGCAACTGTCATCAATGTGGAAAAAAGAGGATCAACAGTACATTTAAAAGCAAAAAATTGCGTTCCACATTCAGAGAATTGTGTTGTTTGTGCATCTTAGCCAAGGGGCAGAAAAACCAAAAGAACATCAACTGGTCGACCATCAACCAGCTCCACATTATGGACAAGAAAAATTGTAACAGAAGTACTGGAAACACTTCCAAAAAATTACATTGAAGTCGCAAAACACAACTTTGCTGAAATTTCAAATCCCCATTTGAAACTTTGCATATGTCCGATATGTGATGAATTAATGTCCATGACAGTTCTAGCAGAAAATTGCCAACATTCATTTTGCTACAAATGCATTTCATGTGTTATCAAAGGAAAAGACCAAAAGGATGCCTTGTGTCCAATTTGTAACAAAAGCATTAATCTTGGGAAATTAAAATCATCTTCATATGTGCTATCCATATTAAAGTGTCTGAAATGTTATTGCACTAAACATGTACAGGATTGCAACCAGAACCGCAACATCTCACCAATCGTCATCGGCATTTTCAGAAATTTTCTCCATTCAAAACTCATGGAGGATGCTGCTTTACATTTATTTATTTATTTATTTATTTATTTATTTATTTACGAATGTTTACCCAGGATAGCCTCTTCAGTTCCGTAAGGTACTGTTATCAATGAGGGTCCTGCGAAGGAGGTTCTAGAGCATTTAAAGCCCCCATTTGGGCTACGGAAGCTGTAATGACAGAAACCGCTCAACTAGACAACCACCCTAGACATCATTCCTACTCTCTTGCTGAGTGCTAAGCAGAGAGGATTGATTCACACTGTTATAGTCGCTGGCATGACTCGGTCGGGGATTGAACCCGCGACCTCCCGAACAGGAAGCGAGCACTCTACCACAACGCTACCAGTATAACCAAGAAAAAGCTTGAACAGTCACAAAACCACGTTGCAGAATTTTGTTCTGGAGGTCCTCGGGTACAGATTTTTTTATATGCCCTAACGAAAATTTGTTAATGTAACAATTTCTTCATTTAGTACTCTAAGGTCCCGAATAGTAGGGGGGGGTCTGAATAAAAGGGGGGGGGGGGGTCCTTTTACCTAATTCTATGAATTTTGCAAGGGGTAAATTAAGGGTAATAAAATGGAAATTAAACACAAAATAACAACGATTTGTACTTTGCAAACAAAAAAACTGGAAAATTAATAAACGAGGGGGGGGAGGGGGGGGGGGAGGTTACAGCAGGAAACTCTTCAGCAGCATTAACACACCAAACTTCATCGTTCATAAGAAGTTTAGACACTAAAACACAAGAAAATGTTTTGTCAAAAGCAAACATTAGTCGTGTACAAATTACAGCACCTGAAATGGTATCTCTAAAAGCTGATTTGGGAATTCCGTGGAATAAACTTAAAGCAATGTCGAGGTTGTAGTTTATATAAAATCTACTATACATCGTTATTGTAATGATATATACAGTGTGTCCACCAGAAAGTGGGCACCTTGTTTAAAACGCAAATAACTTTCCAAATTTTCAACAATACAATGTGATTTTTATACCGTTGGAAAGAGGACCTTTTGAGCTTTCCAAAAATATAAGTTGTATTTATAAAAAAATTTTATTTTAAAGAATATTAAGTATTTTTTGTTTCGATACGGTTGTTAATTTTGTAATGATCAATAAAATAGAATTTTAACGAGCAATTAACCTTTTGTTTCGATGAAACAAGCGCTGTTGGTGGTGTTGTGCTAATTTTGTCACGAAATTTCTTGAAAAGACACAAACTTTTTTTCATTGTGTAAACTTACCTTAAATTTTTTATTATAATTTCATAATTTCATTTTCCCAAGCGTTGCCAAAATCTTTATAAGCGAGAAAGCAAACTTTTATGAAATTCATTCAATCATGCAGTTAACAAGTCCAGCAGTGAACTTTCGTTGTAAGAAAAGTTTCATGAGACGAAAAGTTATGTAGCTGTTATTCAGGCTTTTAGACAACAGTTTCTGGGTAGAAATCCTCCATCAAAAAGCACGATTCAAAGTTTTTAAAAGTTTGTAAAAGAGTTTTAGAAATGAAACTTTAATGTTTCAAGCTTGTAAAAGCGTAAAGTTTTCCTTATATAAACACAGCTTTATTATGATTTTATGATTTCCAATGCTACTCGAGTCGTTAACATCTTTTCAAACAACCGTTAATTGATCGTTATTGATTCAATCTCAAGGTTTCATGGTAAAATCGACTATATTTCCCGAAAAATTGGTTTTTCTATGAAAAGGGTCATATATTTAGAAAGAGCAAAACATTTTCTTTCTGTTAATATACAAATTGAAAAAAAACAAGCACGAAAAGCAAAAGATATGCTTATTGAAAGTAAGGTGCCCATTTTCTGGTGGACACACTGTACATTGCAAAATTAAAATTTTTTCATAGATGGTTAAAGACATTCAACATCGACACACCATCAATTAACAAACAGCGAAATGTTGCAACAGAATGGTCTGGAGCAGGCTTTTTAGTTGAGGAAGCACCCTTTCGGTTTGAATCAAAAGAGAGCAAAGGTTGTTACGAAATTCAAACAGCACAGTGGGGTTATATAACAAATTTATATACACATCTTCTGGAGTCATTACAATCTTTAAAAAGGTATTCTTTGGCCTGTATTTACAACAAATAAATAATAGACCATAAAAGTTAAGAGGAAAAAAAAATTTTTTTTTAACAGTTAAGCATTATTAACATAAATAATTCAAATTCCAGGCATGATATGCTCAATTTCAACAAAATTTCGAATGAAGTTCACATCAAAATAGGTGGTGACTATGGAGGAGGTTCTTTTAAAATATGCTATCAAATTGCAAACACTGACAAGCCAAACAGCAAAAATAATACAACCGTATTCAGCTTGTTTGAGGCGAAGAATTATCGCACAAATTTGAAGATAGCATTAAGTCGGTTCAAAAACCAAGTCGATGCCCTGCAGAATGATTATTGGGAGTAAGTTAACTATAATGAAATCATGTACAAAACATAAATGAAAAAAAAAACCGTAGTTTTTTTTGGGTTTTTTTTTGGCCTTTTCAGGGAAAAAAAGTTCAGAGTATTTATGTTTGGAGACTATGAATTCTTATGTAATGTATATACAGGTGCAAATGGGAAAACAAAAATTCTTATTTCTCCTTGACAAGGTCAAAAGACATCTAGAGATATTATCAATATTATCATTCATCAATAAAAATAAACTAGCATGTAGCTTTAGCTAAAAATGCCCCCGCCCTCAAGCATTCCAATTTGTACACACAGCAAGCTATAAATTGCAAGCTATACAACGGAAACAAAAACAAAGAAAACTTTGTTACTTTTTGTGATCTCTTGGTCCTATGTCACACTGATGCTAACTTATACCTTTCAAAAAGTGTAATTAAGGCTTAACAAGTAATATCAGAAAGTATTGGCTACAAACAAAAGAAATGTGAGAATTGAAAACCATGGTTACGTATTTTATAATCAAAATAAGATAAACAAGATGCCCTACCGGGCAGAAGTATTCCTGCAGATGATTGGAAGACTTTCTGGAGGCTTTAAAGAAAAAAATGAATGTTATTTCACGCTTTAAAAAGATATGCATAATGGAGAATGATGTTGCGGTATTTTACATTTTACCTTTTAACAACGATAACAATTAAACTTTGTTGTTTCATATAAAAATATATAAAAAAAATCGAAGTAATAACTTCGATTTCATTTAATTACATTCATATAAAACTTCAGTCTTGCTTCAATTTAGAGATTTTTTAAAAAAGATTTTAATTCAAAGTTGTATTCCCTAGAGAATATTCAAGAAGTAATTGAGTAATAAAAAGTTTGTCGCGTCAAGAAAAGTCTGTGCTTAAGAAGTAATAACTTCGATTTCATTTAATTACATTCCCGAGAGCATCATAAAAGTTAAGAGACTTTGAAAAATTTTGCCGGAGATCAAGCTTAAAAAGGAACACCGTCAGTTTAAAAATCCATTAGAGAACACTCTTCCGTGGACGTTTCAAAATACTACTTTTAAAACTATACAGTATGAAAATCTTTATGTTGTTTGTACCTGAACTTCATAATAAAAACTTTTACTAGGCCTTGCGAAATAATAAAAATATCTGTGTTTCCTTTTTATCGTCAGCTTGATAGTATACAAATTTTAGAATCATACATTATTTTAAATTCGACTAGTCAATAAAAAAAGTGGTCATCTATTGATTAATAAAATGGGTATAAGCTGATGAGAAAGATGAGCTGTGCTTCAAGATTCCAGAGCTTTATATAAACAGGATAGCTTACCTAGGAACATGAAATAGAAAATTGTATTATATTTAGAAAAAGACTAGTAGAAACCTTACGCATTTTTTTAAATCGATGTAAGCATACCGTTTTTGTAGTCGTTCATATCTGATTTGAAGCATCAAAAACTGCTTATTTATCAAGAATGACTACTAAGAATATTAGTTTCACGTAGATTATCAGTTTGGATCATAAATGTTCTTGATTCTTTTAAGTTTGACAGCCGTATAACCTCTTCTATATCCATATATTCAACCAAGAAATTTTCTCAGATCTACGCGTGCTTCTTCGCTTCCATTTTTAAAACAACTACGGAAAACGTAAGAACGTTGCATAAGACTCACATGAAACAACATTTCTACCTTGGCATCTGCGATTTAGCCATATGTTGATTATTCCTTTCACTAGAGCTTATATTTTACACTTTTAGAGTCTTTTCAAGCAAAGTACTTGTATACAATGAATATAGTGTGAGTTTAGACTGTTAAATCATAAAAAGAATGTAAGTTGGGAACATTAATGATTTGAGTGGCTATTTCCCATCGACAAAAATTGGTCTAGGTTTGGACAGTGAAAAAAAAAGAAAACAAGATGCCCTACCGGGCAGAAGTATTCCTGCGGATGACTGTAAGACTTTCTGGAGCCTTTTCAGAAAGAAATGAGTGTTAGTTCACGCTTTAAAACCATATGCATAATGCGGAATGATGTTTTCAGTATTTTACATTTTACCTTTTAGCTACGATAACTATTAAACTTTGTTGTTTCATATAAAACTTCAGTCTTGCATCAATTTAGAGATTTTTTTGAAAAGATTTCCATTCGAAGTTGCACTCCCTAAAGCATCTTCAAGAAGCAATTAACTAATTAAAAGATTATCGCGTTAAGAATAATCTGTGCTTTAAAAGGTGAATGTTTGTTCACGGTTTAAAACAATATGCATAATGTGGTATGATGTTCTTTGTGTTTTACAGTTTATCTTGTAGCTGTGAAAGAAGTAATATTTGTTATTTCATATAAACTGCACTGTTTTGCATCATTTAGAGATTTTTTCAAAAAGTTTTTTATTCATAGTTATATTCCCTAAAGCATCTTCAAAAAGTAATTAAGTAATGAAAACTTTGTCACATTAAGTTTTGAAGGGAAAATCTGTGGCGTAAATAGTAATAACTTCGAATTCATTTATAGTCTGTTCAAAAAAAATGTGCACTAATTTCAGTTATCATGTGGAAACCAGATTTAGCAAATTACATCAATTCCCTTGAGCCTGGTTTTTATATAAAAGCTGAAATTAGTGCACATTTTTTTTGAACAGACTATAATTACATTCCCGAGAGCATCATAAAAGTTAAGAGACTTTGAAAAATTTTGCCGGAGATCAAGCTTAAAAAGAACACCGTCAGTTTAAAAATCCATTAGAGAACACTCTTCCGTGGACGTTTCAAAATACTCCTTTTAAAACTATGCAGTATGAAAATCTTTATGTTGTTTGTACCTGAACTTCATAATAAAAACTTTTACTTGGCCATGCGAAATAATAAAAATATCTGTGTTTGCTTTTTATCATCAGCTTGATAGTATGCAAATTTTAGAATCATACAATATTTTAAATTCGACTAGTTAATTAAAAAAGTGGTCATCTATTGATTAATAAAATGTGTATAAGCTGATGAGGAAGATGAGCTGTGCTTCAAGATTCCAGAGCTTTATAAAAACAGGATAGCTTACCTAGGAACATGAAATAGAAAATTGTATTATATTTAGAAATAGAATAATAGAAACCTTACGCATTTTTTTAAATCGATGTAAGCATACCGTTTTTGTAGTCGTTCATATCTGATTTGAAGCATCAAAAACTGCTTATTTATCAAGAATGACTACTAAGAATATTAGTTTCACGTAGATTATCAGTTTGGATCATAAATGTTCTTGATTCTTTTAAGTTTTACAGCCGTACTACAACCTCTTCTATATCCATATATTCAACAAAGAAACTTTCACAGATCTACGCATGCTTCTTCGCTTCCATTTTTAAAACAACTACGGAAAACGTAAGAACGTTGCATAAGACTCACATGAAACAACATTTCTACCTTGGCATCTGCGATTTAGCCATATGTTAATTATTCCTTTCAGTAGAGCTTATATTTTACACTTTTAGAGTCTTTTCAAGCAAAGTACTTGTATACAATGAATAAAGTGTGAGTTTAGACTGTTAAATCATAAAAAGAATGTAAGTTGGGAACATTAATGATTTGAGTGGCTATTTCCCATCGACAAAAATTGGTCTAGGTTTGGACAGTGAAAAAAAAAAAACAAAAAAAACACGAACGGTTTCAAAGTATTCCTTGCTTACGCAGGAATACAAAAAAACACGAACGGTTTCAAAGTATTCCTTGCTTACGCAGGAATACAAAAAACACGAACGGTTTCAAAGTATTCCTTGCTTATGCAGGAACACAACAATGCTGAAAGAGCCAAAAGAAAGAAAAAAATTTTTTCAAAAAAAATTAAAGCGAAAAATCCATTAGAAAACTGCGTTTCAAACTTTGATTCGAAACAAGAAATAGCTAAAGTTTACATAAAAAACAAGAAAAAAAATATGAGAAAGTTTTATTAGGGGAGGACAGAAAAAAGGAAAACACGAACAACAACAATTTGTAGGCTTTCTTGCATACACAGAAATCCAATTAAAATCTTTTTAAGGCAAGATCTGCCAAAAATCAGTGCATTGAATAAAATTTATCGAACGAAAGATTTAGACCTAAAACATATACAAAAATAAAATGTTGTTGGCAAAATTTCAGATTTCAAGCTGTGCTTCAAAATCCTAGTCGTTCACTTCACTAAAACAACCCAAAAGTAATATGAAAAATGTCTAAGCAATTTTAGCATACGAACTTCCTAAATAACATAGTATAATATAATAGTAAACTAGGAAAGAGATACGAAAAAACATTCCACTTAAAGTACCATGCTTTAAAACGGGAAAAAAAAGCAAAGTCAGCTAATTAATTGTATTCCACCGTGTAACGTCAACACGAAAGTTGGAAAATGATGATGATGAAGAACAAAATCAGAACTGACATTCGCCTATCTCGTGAAACTACTATGCCTCCTCGCTCGCTGCGGGGGCAATAAAATGTTATGTACTGTTTACCAACCGTTTTTCATAGAACGTCACTGCTGTTTATTTTGCACCATCACACGAGCAAAAATGCAGACTCCACATAAAAAATTTCCAAAAACATCTCTTGAATCTCTTAAAGTGGATTTCGAAAACTTCAATTCTGCTGGTGGTGATCTTAAGAAAGCAAAATTATTTAATTAATAATGTGATAAATGAACCCTTTTTTAATATACCACTAGATCAAGTAATGTTTCTTACTTATATCATTACTTTTTGCAGAGAATGAAATAAAATACCCCATTACATAGTTTATATTGTAGGTTGCTTTACCCTCACTTGGGACATATAAAAAATTCTTTGAATTGATGGAAATGGAATGCAGC
This sequence comes from Turritopsis dohrnii, assembly GCA_027922465.2. Lineage (NCBI taxonomy): Eukaryota > Metazoa > Cnidaria > Hydrozoa > Anthoathecata > Oceaniidae > Turritopsis > Turritopsis dohrnii. The sequence continues at coordinate 1,962,462 of BQMF02000009.1, forward strand.
ATGCTTGATCTTGAAATTTCTAATCAACAAGATGTAAATGGTGCTAGAATGGTACAATATAGTGACTTGGTTGAGCAACAGAAGAAAATACGTTCATTGTATTACACAATAAATGACCTCAAAGAAAAAATTTCATTGGTAATTCTAAGATTTTGTAATTATACAAACAATATCCTTATACATATTTATTTACAAGTGAAAAGTTTCAAGCATGTTAGTTAAGTATGATACAGCTGAAAAAAATTTTTTTTGTGATGTTTGTCTAAGTTCACCCAATTTATAACAATTATGAGAAGAATTAACTATCTTCAGGTGCATGATGCTATCACATCCAACATTTTAAAAAACCCAGAGAATGAAGATGAAATACGTTCAATATTTACCTTACGGATTATCCATTTACAAGAGAAAATGTATGCAAAGGTAAATGTTTCTGTTTCATTATAACATTCTTTGTAATGGTCAAAAAATCATTATTTGTTTTCTTATACTTCAGAAAAAGGAACTACAAGCAATTCTTTCAAAAATTAGTTCCAGTCCTGGTCCATTGGTTGAAGTCCTTGATAAAACTCTACAGTCCTTGAATGTTTGTCGTCAAGTATACCACGGTAAAAGTTTTATTGGCAATCATGTCAATAAAATGCTGAAGGTGCGTATTTCATATAAATACCATTAACCTATTGAAATAATTCATTAAATATATCAGGGATATGTTAAAGCGTAGCTGGATGCAGAGCGATAGATTTCGCAATGTTCTATGTGTGTTGTCAGGAATTTCAGGAATATATGTGATTGTTTTTTTTTCGCCAATTAAATTGCTTTAAAGTGCATTTCAACCAATGAAAAGACGTGAAATAAATCGTGCAAACTTCTGTTTGACTTGTATTTTATACTAGCTATACGCGGAATAGTGTTCAAAGCGACAAAATTATGATCAAGAGGAAAAAGTGTAAAAGTGAACTGGGTAATATGCTCAGCATCTTAAAAATTACCAAAACGTTAGCTTATAGATATTTAGAACGCCTGTTTTGAAAAAATGATGTTTTATTTTGAGGGAAATAGTTTGGTATAACCACAAATATACTAAATTGACCTCTGCAGATAATATACAAGTTATGTGACCTTCAAATAAAGATGTATTAATTTTGGCAACACAATTCAAAAAAATTTTAAAACTCAAGATAGCTGATATTGACTTACAAGACTAGGGAAAGTCGCATTTTGTTAGGTTCAACAAAAATGAATTTGAAACCATGTTAGATAGATATATAGAGACAGATAATTTATTTGGTAAAGAAAAAGTCATTGAAAAATGAAGTACAAACTGATGTGGACCTACTGCATGTATATATAAATATAAACATAACACTTGACAAAGATTTTTAATAAATCGAAATATTGTGAAAATTTCTTGTGTGTTTTTTTGTCTTATATAAACGTACTTATAAAAGGATGAAAAGAAGAAAAACTATTTTTCGTTGAACTTTAAGTTTCTTCCTTCACAGATTCATCAGCTAACTGAACTGGTTTTAAAATAAAGTAAAATTGCTCCTGACTGTCAGAGAAGAGAAATGTATGCTAATATAAATGAACTAAAATTCCTCTCTGATAATTAACTAGTAGGAGTTTACATACTTAGAGAATGCAAATATAAAAACATGGGGAAAAACAAAAAAAAGAAAAACCCTGAAAATCTAAAAAGCTGAAAAAATGACCAAGAACAGAAGGACTAAGAATTTAGAACCTAGATTAGCATGCCTAACAAAACAAAAAGAACAAAGAACCAAGGGTTTAGAGTAATGATGTGTAGTTCTCAAAGGGAAAAATTGAATATAATAATAAAAAAGTTTCTGAATTTTTTTATCTTCTTCCATGCAGCATGCTCAAAATATATTTATATATATAAAATAAATTAATTTATTAGATAACTATTAGACAATTAGACAATTAGACAATTAGACAATGTATATGTAAAATACAATGAAATAATACTAAACAGTACGATATGCCAGAAGACATACTACATTTCAGAGAATATAACCACATTTTTTTAGGCACAGCAAAAATGGGTTTGAAACCATGTGTTTATTTGTTCATTAAAGGACGTGACGGTTAATAGCATTTTTGTTATTTTTTACATGAGAATATATTTTCTGTAATGTGCAGGCAATTTGTATCAACACAAAAGTATATATTCACCCATAACTGAAAAATAAAACATCCAAAATCAGCATTTTTGTCTCTTTGATAACACTTTTTCAGCAATAATATTGAGGTCTATTCTCTCTCTGATACGTCATCTTGTATTTTCATGCATTGCCAGTTATCTTATCTGACTTGACAACAATTAACTTTCTTTCATTGAACATATCGTTCTAAGCTGGGATTATCAACACAGCCACTATTTGCTTGCAAAAGATTCAGTTTATTGGACAAACAGTCTTCAATTCTATCCAAGTAAAATAACAATGGCTCAAGCTTAATGATTGAAGCAATGCATTGAAATGCAGATATATAAACCTCAATAAAAGGAGTAGCTACATATCTAGGCTACCATTCTTCACTTAAATTATTAGAGGAATCAAATAAAAGAATAATTACAATATCAAGTCAGGAATTTTTATCATTGATTTATATAAGCAAGAACATTAATCACCAGTAATTCTAATACTTTCAGATATTCATACCGAGTTTTCGTTTGTTTTGAAATAGAAAATTTCTACCATTTCATTACAGGTGTCCTTGCAGTTCAGAATAATATCACATGACATACAAGAACTTAGTGAAAGTCACGTGATTAAAGTGATTAGATTTTCACAAGATTTGATAAATTTAATGCTTTATCTTGCCTTGAGAATTAGCGGGATATCAGGGAATTCCTCCTTCCATCGATATAGCACCAACAGATTTCGCTCTGTGCGAGGCTGTAAATGGCTGTTTATCATCCTTATAAGGCAGGATACAATTTAAATCTTGTTTAAAAGTCTTAAAGCTTCTTTGACAAAAGTCTATCTGAACTGAGATTGTACAGAAAACGTATAGATGAAGTAAAAAGTGGCTTTTTGTGACTTATCATTTTGATCGCTTCATGCCGCTTGGCCGCCATTTTTGACAACACACATAGGACCGTCTTTGTTTTCTTAAAACAAAAGAAATTCAATGAACATTTTTGTTTGTCGAATCTCGCTCCGCATCCAGCTACGCTTTAACATATCCCTGGATATATGTGGTATTTCATTCTTAATCTTAGTTACCCAGCATCATACAATTAAGGCGGATTTACACTCAGCGAATTTTTCGCGCGGCGAAAAAATCGCCTCATCGATTTACACAAACAAAACTTTGGCGCTCGAATTACTGTAAACAAACAAGATGAATAAATTTAAGAAACTGTTACTTATAAAAAAGAAATTATTAACATTAAAACTTATTAAAAGAAAATCCGTTAAGAGAAAAATTAGTGAAAGACGTATGTGGGTTCGAAAGATGTACATGGAACGGAAGGAAAAAGGAGAATTTCACTTGTTAGTGAGAGATTTACGTTTGCATGACCAGGAGTACTTTTTTAGATACTTTCGCATGTCACCATCACTTTATGAAGAGTTGTTATCTTATGTCGCACCAAGTATTGTAAAGCAAAAAACTTTAATGAGGGATCCACTTTGTCCTAGCGAACGGTTAGCTGTAACGCTTCGATACCTTGTTACTGGAGATGCACAAAGCACCATAGCAGCGAGCTACCGAATCAGCCCTTCTAGTATTTGCAAAATTATTGATGAAACTTGTCAAGCTTTATGGGACTTGTTATTAGAAAAAGGCTATTTAGCAGTTCCATCAAATGAAGAGGAACAGAAAGTAGTTGCAAATGAATTTGAACAGTTGTGGAATTTTTCGCACGCAGTCGGAGCAATTGATGGGAAGCATGTAGTTATGCAAGCACCTCATAATGGTGGTAGTGAATACTTTAACTATAAGAAAACACACAGCATTGTTCTTCTTGCTGTTTGCAACGCAAATTACGAATTCCTAATGGTGGATATCGGAGATTCTAGGAGACAGAGCGATGGTAGTGTCTATAGTAACAGCAACCTTGGATATGCCATTGAAAATGACACTTTGCTTTCAGTTGGCTTGTTGGCACTCTTATCATGCAAAAACAATAACGGATTAAAGAATTTGCATTTTGGAAGGTCAGTTGCTGGTGCACCTGATCGTGTCATCCTGTTGCGTTTATCTAAACATTTTTTCAAAGTATCTTTCATATTCTTCCACTGCTTTTGAAGAAAGTCAACTGCAAAAATAAAATAATTAAAATAAAAGGGAGGAAAGCTAAACACATGTTTTGTTAACAGCTTGCACATACCATCTTTTCCAAACATTGTTGCAAGTTTCTTCCAGGTATTTGTCCTTAAGTTTCTGTCATTATACGTTGGACTATTGAAATCCCATAGACATCGTAATTCCTGAACTGAACTAATGAAAAGTTCTTTATCGAAATCTAAAGCTATTACTGATTCTTGATTTTCCTACAAAACAATTAGCTAAGATTTAAAAAAGTGTATGTATAGCAACCCAGCGGGCACAAAGACGTTGTAAAGACGTCGTAAAGACGTCTTTTCAAGACGTCCCTAAGACGTCGCAAAATGGTCGCGAAGTGGGAATCTCAAAAGACGTCCCATTTACATCTTCATTGAGACGTCTCGATGACATCCCAACGACATCGTAACGACGTCGCAGGATTATGAAATTTACTCTTTCAAAAACTGTAATAGGCCACAGGCAGACCCGAACCTGGAACCTCTGGTGTGCCAGCCGAACTCGTAACCGTTATGCCACCGCTGCTCGTTGTCAAGACGTTTAAAAACATTTACAATAAATCATTCTATACAGACTGATTGCTTTTGAAAGTTCATAATTGTTTCGAAGATCGTTATTGAATCTGCACAGAGACGTCCCAAAAACGTCGTAAAATCATCCTTCACACGACCAATAAACAGAATTCGATACGAATGTAAATTCTGTATAAGCATGTTAGTGTTACTCGATTTATACCGTTTAATGATTGCAGAATGAAATTTGAAAATTTTTGTCAGGTCGCTATCTGATCGTAACAGGATCCCAATTGCGACAGCCCGTTTCAGACGTCCCAACGACGTCGCAAAATGATCTTAAGTTTATAATTGTTTCGAAGGTCGTTATTCAATCCGTATAAAGACGTCCCAAAAACGTCGTAAAAGGATCCCAAATGCGACGTCCCGTTTCAGACGTCCCTACGACGTCCCAAAATGATCTTAAGTTTATAATTGTTTCGAAGGTCGTTATTCAATCCGTATAAAGACGTCCTAAAAACGTCGTAAAAGGATCCCAAATGCGACGTCCCGTTTCAGACGTCCGTACGACGTCCCAAAATGATCTTAAGTTTATAATTGTTTCGAAGGTCGTTATTCAATCCGTATAAAGACGTCCTAAAAACGTCGTAAAAGGATCCCAACTGCGACGTCCCGTTTCAGACGTCCCTACGACGTCCCAAAATGATCTTAAGTTTATAATTGTTTTGAAGGTCGTTATTCAATCCGTATAAGGACGTCCTAAAAACGTCGTAAAAGGATCCCAATTGTGACGTCTCGTTTCAGACGTCCCAACGACGTCGCAAAATGATCTTAAATTTACAATTGTTTCGAAGGTCGTTATTCAATCCGTATAAAGACGTCCCAAAAACGTCGCAAAAGGATCCCAATTGCGACGTCCCGTTTCAGACGTCCCTACGACGTCCCAAAATGATCTAGAAAGCAAACGACCATTTTACGATTAAAATAAGACGTCTCAAAGACGTCTTGTGCCCGCTGGGAAGCAATCACAACTACCAACAGAGCTGGTTTGTGCTGCATGATAGTTATTATCTTGACTTACATTTACAAGCTCAGGTGAGGTTTCTTCTTCTTCTATTTCATCATAATGCTGTTGTTGTTGACTTTGAAGATCAGGAATATTAAATGATAGCTGACCAGAATGCACCAGCTGACTTAATAGGTCTCCAGAAATTCTATAATCTATTGTATTTTTCTTGTTCAGTCATTTCTTTTGATTTGTTGTGATGCTTTCACTGAATCAGCATTTTGTGTGTACTTTGATTGGTTGTCTATCACAAGCGAATTTTTGACAAGCGAAAAAGTTGAACTCAATCCTACTCTGTAGACGGCTAAAAATTCGATGAAGTGAAATTTTATTGCCCAATCGACTTTTCCAAAACAATAGTCCATCAGCGAAAAGTTCGCTTCGCGCGAAAAATTCGCTGTGTGTAAATCCGCCTTTATGCAACAGCATTCCCATAAAAGTTGCATCACTTGGACTATCTGGTTCAACTATTCATTATAAAGCAATTGATATAAGTACCAAATTTAAGTATTCTTTTTGTCATCAGTTAATGAATTCATCCGATGTTTTTTCAGATGAGATGGTTTCTGAGCTTGGTAAGATAATATTTCCTTAGCTATTTTATGAAAATTCAATTAACTGACAACATAAATCTAAATTATATAATTGTTTATATTTTTGCAGAGGAAAAAATTCAAGAACTAATGTCTTTCTATCGCCGAACGTGGCCAGATGAAAGAATCACCCCGAAACTCCACATGCTTGAAGATCATGTGAAAGACTTCATCAACAACTGGCGAGTAGGATTAGGCATTTATGGTGAACAAGGAGGTGAGAGCATCCACCCAGAGTTCAACAACCTGAAGAGACTTTTTTGGCACATTCCAGATGGGAAAAGCAGGGTTTATAGCATGTTGAAGGAGCACTATCTTCGTGTACACTCGATGGCAAAGAAGATAAGCAACAAAACACTGAAAAAAAAAAAATAGAAGAGTAAAAAGATGTGCCTATTTTCATCTGTATAAAACATGATTATATTTTAAGGAGGTTCAAAGCGTACTTTAAATCAAAAATTAAAAAAATGATAGGGAAACCAACAAACACACAAATCTATGTTCTTTCGAAATATATAATAGTTATTAATGCAAAAATTCAATAAATGGACAAAATTACCGTTTTTCTTAAGCCTCTGAAAAGTACGGTGTAACGTTGGTACTAATATCAACGCTGCAAAAATGACGTAATTGCTACAAAATTATACATGAATCACATAAATCTGCTTTATTGAAAGGTTATACTCAAATGTTTCATGTAATTTTTGTCTTAAAAAAGAACATTATTCCTGATTATAAGAAAAGAATAACGTTATAATTCTGCTAAACTGAGTCTTCCCTCCCCGCCATATTGAATTCAACCACGTTTTGCTGAAAATTGCGCGCATGCTCACAATAAACTTCCTTCGAGAAAATACCGTGCACTGGAGAATAACAAATTTACACTAAACCAAATAACGACTCTGTGGTGATGTTTGCTGTTTTCATTTTCTTGTCTGTTGAAGATAGAATCCAAAGTGTAATAGAAACAACCCACATAAAACTGAACCTACATTTTTTAAAAGTTCCCTTTGTACCTAATTAATTCGGCTGGTGAATTATCTTGAATCAGGGTCTGTATGTCTTTTTTCAATAATTAACGAAAAGTTACCTAGGGACGTATTTAGGGTCAGTCAGAAAAACGAGGAGGAGTTCAACATTGTGATATTTCTTTTAGGTCTTAAGTATCGATTAGATTACTTGCACGCTTTCCTTTTCTTAAATTGTCTTGTCTAATGTAAATCTAATGACCTGTACTTATGAAAACTCTTGCATTCCTAAGTAATAGTATTGACAACATCTAATCGCAGGTCAATTCAATTACATTAGACAAAGCGAAAGTTCGACCGTATAACTACCTCTAAAAGAGACATAAAAATCGGTGATGTAAGTAATAGACCTTTTTCGAATTTCTGAATTGTGGTCAGGTTTCAAACCTAACGTCGTTTTAATACAATTCACTGTTCCACTGATTTCATTACTTCATAACTTAATACTAGTCTCGATTATTAACAATTCCCATTCCAATTAATTAGACGTAGTTACCCAGTGAGCAAAATCGTCAAAAAGTCACTGCGACGAAGAGCATTTTTATTCAAATTGTGTGTATACTTCTATAGAAATGCACTCCTTCGCAGAGAGGCTTTTACAAATGTGCCGGCTGGGCTGGAATATTGAAAGCGAGAATAGACACGACAACTCAGCTACAATGCAGCATTTAGACAGATATTCGGGAAAGGTTTATTCATGCAATAAGGACAAAATTAACTTTAAAATGCTGGACTTCCTATAACTCATACATTGCGATCTGTTTTTGTTGGTCCCGTGGAGCATTCGGATTGGCAGTTTCCCTTTACTCAGTTATCTCCATAATATGCCTTACAACTATCGTCATCCAATCCTGTAGTTACTCGCTGCAGATATATTTAGAGATATTTTTAAGGTCAAACACGCCCTGATTTTAACTACCACTTTTTACCTCATCTTTTTCAGTGTTTTGAATGCATGGTCAATGTGTTCAGTGTAATTAATCAAAGTTTTATCAAAATACTAGTATCAAAATTACCAGAAAATGTTCAAACAGAGAAATTTTCGACAAGGATTCAAATTATTTGTATTAGTCCTTCAGTAGGCAATTAAGATTTTCATCGATGACACCCACGATTTAGCAAAATGGGTGACGTGGCGTAAATTAAACTGAAGTATAAAATTAGGTTTGCAGCTCACAAAGTCTTAATACAAAATCACTTAAACATTAAGGCTGGTGTAGAAAAGCCTATTATGACTTATCAATATCAGAAAGTATTTTTTTTTTTCGACATTTTGTTATAAAATTTTGTAGAGAACTCGAAGTCGAGTAATTGTCGTTATTTTACTCATCTGACGAATTTTAATGAAATAACGTCCGAAAGATATCAAAGTACATTCACGAGGTAGAAGAAATGATTTAATTCAATTCTATTTAAATCAACTGTTTTATAGGAATCATCACAATTTGTATGATTTCACCTTGACTGTCATTGCCTTCATGGTAACATTCCTATTGACTAAAAGTTTCGTGTTCTATCTTGATCTTTACGCGGGTTATTATCACATATCCGCAGATATGAATTCAAAGCTGCATGATAAGAAATATGGATTTTTCGGATTTTTCGGATTTTTCAGATGGCTATCAGTTATCGGATCACAAAGGGTTGATAGACCTTTTCCAAATGTCGACATTTACCCTAATTGTCCTATACCGTGTCGTTTCGAGGTTTTGCAAGGTTGCAAATTGTCACAGCCATTGTTAATTTTTGTTACGTTTTTTTGCCTAATTTGCAGACTAAGGTCTTAAGTTCTAATATCAAGATAATGTTTTTTCTTAATTTTCTTAGAACATTTTTTGCGGCTAATATGCAAGGTATTGGAGTCACTATTCATTTTGAATAAAAATATTCAATCAAAATTTTAATGAAAGTTTAGTTTGAGCAAAATTTGGACCAAACGGGGAACGCTCTTCAGCTCTTTATGTAAACTTACATAAAGAACAATTCAAAGGTGATGATTTCGAATTTACCATTTTCATTTTTTTTTTTTTTTTTGTCCTACAGATCTATTTTTCTTTATAGGACCTTCTGACAACGAAATGAACGTAAAAAAATTTTAAAACAGAAACCATATGTGTCAGTTATCGAGCAAAGAACATAAATAAACACTACCTCACTTTGAAATGCATAGTCTTCCTGTAAAAAAATCGTTCTTAACAATTGAATATTGAATTCATTGCGATTAAATAGATATCGTTTAAGTGACTCGCATGTCTCAACAAATATGCAACACAAACATCACAGGCTCATAAAATTCGATTCTTCTTTTCTTAGTCATAACTTTGTTATAAATTTTACTTCGCTCCGATGCACTTTGAAGGGAACCTATCAGCCCATTTAGAGCCAACGGTTGACTACACACTGGCCTGCCGGCAAGTAACAGTAATGCTGTTCGTATCTCTGGTGGTAAATCAACTACTAGTTGCAAATCTGAGGGCAGAATAACCAACCATTACGGATGGAAGCCCAAGGACTAAAAACTCCCAGTTACTTACTTACAATACTAAAAATTTGAGTGAGTCTCAATAATCTTACGGGAATTTTAGTTGTGAACCTCGAATATTCTTAAAACATTGTTAATTGCTAGGTTAGAAAACAGCTTATAAAGTCCAGACATAAGAAAACAAGGAAACACTCTATGTTAAATGTATGTTAAAGATAATTGCTTTTCCTTTTGAATAACAAAAAAATGCAAGAATTCTAAGTCCAGTAAATTTATTTCAACGCTATCTATTACCCTGAAATTGAGTCTGAGCTATGCTATATTATACAATGTTCTTAAATTTTGGACTATTTTGAGCCTGTATAATCTTATGAAGTGTATTCGTAAATAATAAAAGAGTGCATTCTTTATTTCAAGTTTTTTAAAAACATTTCTTTGAGTTTCATCAAGCAGAATAGGGACTTTAAGATTTCGAAAACGGGAACGGGAACTTCATAATATCGTTTGACTGCGCATGCGCGAGGTGATTCCCATGAAATTTTGAAGTTCGCTCTGTTTGTTCCGAACGTGAAATCACACATTTTGAAGTTCTGAGAAAACGTGAACGCTCAAGGAAGAAAGATGGCTGAAACTGCTGAGCAAAAACCACCGAGCATTCCACTGTCGTGGCGCTTACCCTCTACAGGTCCAAATAAGTTTGCAATTAGACCATTAGGAGCTACTACTGATTGAAACTTTATTGAATGTACTCTTTTGTGCCCATTATAAACAATCCTCTGATAGCCAGGGCTGATCACATCACTCAATAAATGTCTCCATCGGTCATAAATTAGGTTGAGAATATGATTGTTTATTATACAAAGTTCAGGTACAGGCCTAGCAAACCTAAGTACCATATCTGAGTATCTGCAGGGATATGCATACCTTTTCAAAAAACACATAGTGCCTCAAGGCCACACATATTCGTGCCATTGTAGCAAATTATTCTCTCAGGAATTTCTAGGGTTGTTCTGAGAATTGGAATATCATCTTCTTTAAAGCGAAATTCAGCCAGACACTCATCTTCAGCTAGATTATTCAAGCTGAACTTCTCATACCTCCAGTATGGTAGATACAGATTAGAGGATTTTTCTAAATCCAGAAGTAATAAAAATTCTTCATCATCAATAACTTTAAAATAATGAGCAAGGTGTAAAAACTCTTTTTTTCTCCATTATTACTATTTCAGTCTTTCACGCTTCTAAGTTTGTTTACAACTTAATGCGCCATTATGAAGTCGCGCACTTTCTTAATCTCCGTTATTACACATAACCGGAACGAGAACCTAACTACGGAACGGCGTTCCCGTTCCCGTTCCGGTTGTGAAATCTTAAAGTCCCTAATTTCGTTGTGAAACAAACCAGTCTTATGTTGTAAAATTATTATCACTCTCTAGTGGCAAATACTCTTCCTAATACAAAATAAAGACGTAAAATCGCTTCATTTTGTTCATAAATGGCAATTGAGATTCAAGAATTTAATGATCCAAAAACAGTGAGTTTTTCGTCAATATCTTTTTGAAGACTTATAGTTTTATTAGTATTTATTAGTATTGCACTCTCATATGAGGCGCCGTTTTTGTCAAAACACCAAACCGTGTGATTAAAACTTTTATCTCTCCAAAAGGAACTAAAGAAAGGATTTCATAAGATATAAAATTTTCAATATTTTGATAAACAACTTATTTATAAGTTGGTGGATGAGACATTTTGATACACACTGTATGTTCAATCAAGCTGGGTTATATTACTGAATGATCATATTTTCAAACATAATGAACTGATATATGAAGGTCTGAGGGTTTCACTATCCTCATACCAGCAGAAATAGAACAATTGGGAAATGATATGCCAACGAGCGGCTTTTTTAAGCTTTTTAAACAAAGCAAAAGCATGATTGGCTCTCTCGTGGAGATTATCCTACAAGAAGCCCGCTGACACACTTTCTTCTCGACTTGATAAAAGTTGATTATTTTTAAGGCAAGGAAATGATTTACATAAACTTGTCACGGAGAAACTTTGTATTTTAAATTACTGTCTCTTTTGGGAAATCATATTTGGAAGCAGATTTTGTTGTTGTGCAGTGACTCCATGATAATTTTCCTTATTTCTGAAGTACTGCAAAGCCACAAAACGTGAAAAAATACTCTGTAACATTCATCATTTTCTGTAGTGCTTATGGTAATCACAGATATTTGTGATAGCATTTTCTAGTAAGTCACACATATATTATGTTATGTTATTTTGAAAAACAAGTAACTAATTGTCCTTTTAAAAATGAATCCTGCAAAAAGTGTGGGCAAATTTTTCTTTATCAAACGATCCATCTTTTTCGTTCGTTAGGAGGACGTTTTGAATTCCGTCAAAGTTTTGCCAATATGGTACAGCAAGAATGATGGTATCTTTAGGTGCTAATGCAGCTATTAAATGAGTAAATCCACCCTTGGAAGTGATCAGAATATCTGCATGAGTCATTTCATCAATCTGTTCAATTAATCCACCTTTACCCTCTGTTAGATGGTATACTAGCTTTACATTGTGTTTAAAGAGTGATCCGATACTTTGGAAATCGGATAAGTTACCTTGACTGAATAAATGTATTTGTACTCCCTTAAATGTCTTGTTACCGCACTTTAGGTGGGGAAGTAAGTGACGTAGCAGGTTCTCGCTATAATTTCGAGACACAAATGCTGGGTTTCTAGGATTTAAAATGTCACCTCTGCGAACATGCATTGCAATAATCAAATCTCTTTGCAAGAAATGTCCACTTGTTTCGTATGGAAGATTTGTTCGCCCTTTCCTAAGGCGGATGTTTTCATAGTTAACACGAAAATAGTCGGCAAGTTGTGTGTTCCAATGATCCAAAGAAGGAGCTTTTTCTAATAAAAATATTATGTCGCCGTCGTGATGTTTCGCTATTGTTTTCTGAAAAAAATCTTCAAAGCAATTCTCTTTGATTTTTCCCTCTAAACTAGCCATTATACAGGGAGTGTTCTTGGAATAGGTTGACGTCAACGTATAGGTATATTGGGTAATGTTAAGTGAATGTTTCATACGATAACAAATCCAAGACAAGTATCCCAATTCTTTCTCTTTATCAACGAAATATTCCATCATATTGCCTGAGCCATGGGTATACGTTTGGAACAAATCTGGATTCCAGATTACTTTGATTCCAGAATGCACTTGAGCTAGCAACGGAGTGATTTTAGCTTTTGTAAAAATCGAACCAATACCAAAATCTCTGGGGAAATTGTCGTAATTATGTAAAATGTAGAACCGCTTAGCTATTTTTGGAAGCATGAAATTAATTGTATTTCCTTTGTAATACTTGCGTAGAATATCTGTACAAACACCAACTTTTGGGTGATGAGTTTCATTGTCATTCAAAGTAATCACCTTTGCGTCACCGTGGTAATCAATTCCCTGCTTCATTGTGGAATTCACAGTGGTAGGAATTCTGAATTCTGAATATCCATATGTATTGTGAATGGCATCACCAGAAATCATTACGAGAAGTTCTTTCTGTTTAAGCGAGTTGTTGCTAATGTAAATTAAAGTTGTTCCGAGGAAACCCATCACTATTAAATACGCAAGTGCCCTCTTTGGTGACATTTTATTCTTGTCTTCTAAAATATGCAAAACAGAACTTTTGATGGAATAACCTCTTGTTCATTTACGCCAAATGTGATTTTTACCACTTTGAGAACCGCTACAACGTCTGTGTAATCGGGTCACAAAGTTTTCAGCCAACTTGAATACTTCTCTTTTGCTGACAACCAATATTACACGGCAAAGCAGATGTTTAAGAGGTTAGTGCCGAAGAGAATCAAAATGATGACACTGTTAATGAGGGTATGATGTCAGAAACGCCACCTGAAGAGAAAAAAATAAAGAAAAAAATTTTGCAGTACAAATTTCTCTCAGTGCGATACACTCCTTTTGTTTTAAAAAAAAGCATAACGCTTATAAGCATATTGAAGCTCAGGTTCCCTCCTAAGAGCAGACACTTATGAATATACTAAAGGAGAGGTTGCAAAAATCATGTGGTATTATGTGATTTTATCTTTGTAGCGATAACATTTTGGTGTGGTTTTTTGGAGACACATTCAGAATAACGTTTGTAGAGAGGACAAAAGTAAAAATTGAACAGAAAATTCAACATTGAGTGTACCGAGGTTCAATTTTCCACAAAAGACAACAGTGAAGAAGATTCTCATGAAATAATGTTTGGGATGAAGAGCTTATTCAAATTTTTAAAATGCTTCGTGCGTGTTACAAATATAATTCAGTACCCACTGAAATTTGGGGAAATTTTTTGATATAAGACGAGATATCCAAAAGTTTTAAAATAGTTTTTTAAAATTTGCACAATTTCATCTTATTGAACTCTTTCTCGAACGTCGAGTGTCAATTACCTGCTAATATACTAATACTAGTAACCCGGGTAAAAATTTTTAGCGAGTTTAACTTCGAAAAGGATGTGCCAAATGTCGGGTTCCCGTGTGCATACTCGTGACCAAAATTTTAATTACGGAATTGGAAGTGGTAAGTGTACCCATGTTGTAGAGCTTGAAACACTGATCAAAAAAATGTATAGGATAGTTTCGCTACGATAAACTGTTAAAGAGATATGGTCGATCAAAGATTTTGATGACGTCGTAGTCGCAGTACCATGTAAAATTTAGGCCCAAATGTTGCGTCACCCTATCACCCGTATTGTCGACCCCCAAAAACGCCAGTTATCCCTATTGGTTCTAGATATATTAATCGTGAAAAAATGCCTGTCACTTCTACGTGGTTTTACGCACACATAAGAAGACGTTGACCGTAAATTTCAACTTAATATATCACTCTCTAAAATAAAAGTGGTATACACACTCGCTATTATACATAAGACTAGTAATCCGGGTAAACATTTTTACCGAGTTTAACTTCGAAAACAATGCTCAATTTCTCTTCTTCTCGTGTGCGTGCCCCGTCACCGAAAATTAAATTGCCGAATTTCTAAAAGAGACAATACGCATGTTGTAGAGCTTGAAAAACTGACCAAACAAATGCGTGGGATCGTTTCACTACGACCAACCGTTGCAGAGATATCGCCAATCAAAGATTTATACACCATCAAAGCTGCAGTACCAAATCAAATTTAGGCCCAAATGTTGCGTCAACACATCATTCGTAAGCGCGGAACCTAAAAACGACAGTTATCCTTATTGGTTCTCGAGATATTTCCCCAAAAACGTCGCGTTCGATTGGGTATGCAAATGCAATGGTTCCTCGTGATCATAAAAAAACTGACGTCAAATGCCACGCTATTATACCAATCGTGAATGTGTCTTGCGTGGTCTAACTGCCGCTATATGACCATGATTAAGAAGATTTTGACCGTAAATTTAAAGAAAAAACATCACTCCTGCTCTCTCAAAGTTAAATGTGTTACACACATTGCAAATTAGTATAATAAGACTAGCAACTCGTTTAAAAGTTTGTTACCGTAAATTTAAAATAAATATATCACTCTCTAAAATAAAGTGTGACACACTATCGCGAATCTACTTATACTAATCCGCGTGCGTGTGCAACACATTTAACTTAGAGAGTGTTTGTTTTTCTGTTTTTTACCGGTCAAAATCTTCTTAATCGTGGTCATATAGCGGCAGTCCGACCATTGAAGAAACTCTTCCACTGCAATCCAACGATCATTTCTTTTGACACGTGATCATCTTTTCGCCGTTTTCATTGGTTGCCGAAATCAAACAAACTATAGCGACAATGTTCGTTGATAAGAAATCCATTTTCATTAATCGTTTGACGAACGAACAGGTCTGTACGAAGGTATTATTATGAAACGTTTATTGCTTAACATTTTGCTTTTCTTTTTTTGTTTTTCTTTTTTAGATTAATAACGTAAGAACGTAAGTAAATGTATTACGTTTATTATGTATGTATTATATAAAATCATACTGAAATGGTTTCTATGTGGAAAACGAATAATAACGAGTATACATCCAGCACCTGTTTCAACGTTTTATTTACTTTGTGTTAGATTAATAAAATAACAGGTAACAAATGTGTATGTATTTAAATGTTTGTTTACGTTTTAGTTATGGCTATACAGAAGAAAGTGCAGTGAAAAAATGCAGAAAAAAAGACGTTTCTTTACACAGTAACGAATGGTTTTCATTTTAATTTAGTTTTGAAAGATTAATTAATTGAGTTTTGAATTATGAGTTATGAGTTATTCTATCATTTAGGATGTATCTTCGCTGGATGAAAACTGGATGAAAAGGAACGCGGAACGAACGAAATTTGTTTTGGTAACGCGCACAGTAATTTATTTATTTAAAAATCAATTAAAAATAGTTCTCATGGCTGTGGAAATGGGGGAACGTCTGATGCTGTCTCATTTCACCTAACCATGTCTGTCTTTTATTAGATTTTCTATGCAATTTAAGATGCTTGGTACTTTGTCTATCTGGCTGTCTTCCAGCCAACTTTATGTCTTTTGTTTTTGTTTGCTTAAATATGGTTGCAGTGAATGTGATTATTTTAGCTGTTCTTCAACTGAAATGATTTCTTTGATTAGGTCAGAAAAGAAAAAGTGTATATAACCATTAAAGAAATGAAGCACATGGTCAAACTATGAATTATGTCCTACAAAAAAGAAGGATTATTGGATGGATTTTTTTTCAAACTACATTTTATCAAATTTATGCATTATTTTGTGTTATGGTATATGATTGGTTACGTACTATGCCTGGGTGTATAAGTTTGGCATTATGTTTTTATTTGTTACTTTTTACCTTCTGGGTAAATTTGTGTTTTTAGTTATTGTTTTTAGGATAAATGCGCACTTGAATTTCCTTTTTGTTTTTTGTTTCTTTTTGTTTAAAGAAATGAAACTCATGGTTTTAATCATGATGTTGATGGTTTTGGGAAGAACAGACTATATATCATTTCAAAATTCTTTAATGATTGCAGTCCAGTAGTAACTTTGGCACAAAAGCAAAAGTTGGAAGGTATCAATTTATTTTGAATTAACATTTTTGTAATGTTATTCAATGTTTGGTTTTGTATGTCTGGGTAAACAGTTCTGTGTTATACATTGCCATTTTTTACATTAAAGTTACTTCTCTTCTGCGTATATGTATATTCTGAGACTTATTGCTGTTTGTTTCTGTTTTAAATCTTCTGAATGTTAGAAATGAATTAAAAAATTAAAAAATCTTTTACACAAGTTAAATTCTGCGACACAACGCAAGCTGAACATGGGTGGCGAGCGACGCCGCACTGGCGGCTAGCCTATCTACTTATACTAATCCGCGTGTGTGCATACCACTTTTATTTTAGAGAGTGTTGTGTTTTTTTAAAATTTACGGTCAAAATCTTCTTAATCGTGGTCATTTTTTCGTTAGACCATTGATAATTGACGATTAGTATAATAGCACGCGGCGTGACGTCAGTTATTTTTATCTTATCACGGGGGAGCCAATGCATTGCATCCCTAATCGAACGCGACGTTTTTGGGGAAATATCTCAAGAACCAATAGGGATAACTGACGTTTTTTGGGGTCAGCGATACGGGTGATGGGGTGACGCATCATTTGGGACTAAATTTTATTTGGTACTGCGGATATGACGTCATCGAAATCTTTGATCAGCGATATCTCCGCAACGGTTGGTCGTAGCGAAACGATCCCATACACTTTTTTGATCAGCTTTTCGAGCTCTACAACATGGTTACATTTTCCGTTTCCAATTCCTAAATTGAAATTTTCATCACGGGGATCGTTCAGGGCGATTTTGACCCATCCTTTTCGAAATTAAGTTAGGTAAAAAGTTTTTACCCGGGATACTAGTCTATATATACTAATCCGCGTTGTGCATACCACTTTTATTTTAGAGAGTGTTGTGTTTTTTGAAAATTTACGGTCAAAATCTTCTTAATCGTGGTCATTTTTTCGTTAGACCATTGATAATTGGCGATTAGTATATTAGCACGCGGCGTGACGTCAGTTATTTTTGTCGTATCACGGGGGAGCCATTGCATTGCATCCCCAATCGAACGCGGCGTTTTTGGGGAAATATCTCGAGAACCAATAGCGATAACTGACGTTTTTTAGGGTCGGCAACACGGGTGATGGGGTGACGCAACATTTGGGATTAAATTTTATTTGGTACTGCGTATATGACGTCATTAAAATCTTGATCGAGGATATCTCTGCAACGGTTGATCGTAGCGAAACGATCCCATACACTTTTTTGATCAGCTTTTCGAGCTCTACAACATGGGAACACTTTCCAGTCACGATTTTGTGATTTAATTTTTCGTCACCTATTTTCGACACATCCTTTTCAAAATTATAGCCGTAAAAAACTTTTACGCAAGTTACTAGTCTTATTATACTAATCCGCGTGTGTGCATCCCACTTTTAATTTAGTGAGTGTTGTGTTTTTTTATAATTTACGGTCAAAATCTTCTTAATCGTGGTCATTTTTTCGTTAGACCATTGATAATTGACGATTAGTATAATAGCACGCGGCGTGACGTCAGTTTTTTATTATCACGGGGAATCATTGCATTGCATCCCCAATCGAACGCGACGTTTTTGGGAAAATATCTCGAGAACCAATAGGGATAACTGACGTTTTTTAGGGTTCGCGATACGGGTGATGGAGTGACGCATTGTTTGGGCCTAAATTTAATTTGGTACTGCGGCTATGACGTCATCAAAACCTTTGATCGACCATATCTCCGCAACGGTTGGTCGTAGCGAAACGATCCCATACATTTTTTTGCTCAGATTTTCAAGGTCTACAACATCAGTACACTTTCCAGCCCAGATTCCGCAATTGAAATTTTCGTCACGGGGTTCTCACACGGGAACGGGGGATTCTTGCACATCCGTTTCGAAATTAAAGCCGTAAAAAACTTTTACGCGAGATACTAGTATATACTAATCCGCGTGTGTGCATACCACTTTTATTTTAGAGAGTGTTGTGTTTTTTTAAAGTTTACGGTCAAAATCTTCTTAATCGTGGTCATTTTTTCGTTAGACCAGCGATAATTGACGATTAGTATAATAGCAGGCGGCGTGACGTCAGTTTTTTTTTTTTTACCTTATCACGGGGGATTCATTACATTGCATCCCCAATCGAACGCGACGTTTTTGGGGAAATATCTCGAGAACCAGTAGAAATAACTGACGCTTTTAAGGGTCGGCGATACGGGTGATGGGGTGACGCAACATTTGGGCCTAAATTCATTTGACACTGCGGCTATGACGTCATCAAAATCTTTGATCCACAATATCTCTGCAACGGTTGGTCGTAGCGAAACAATCCCATACATTTTTTTGCTCAGTTTTTCAAGCTCTACAGCATGGGTACACTTTCCATTTCCATATCCATAAATAAAATTTTCGTCACGGAGTACACACACGGGAACACGTCGTATTTCTGCAGATTCTTTTCTAAATCAAAGTCGTAAAGAACTTTTACGCGAGATACTAGTCTTATTATAATAATCCGCGATTGTGCATCCCACTATTTTAGAGAGTGATATATTTAGTTTTAATTTACGGTCATCGTCCTCTTATGTGCGCGTAAAACCACGTAGAAGCGAGAGACACTTTTTTTACGATCATTCCAAAAGCACGTGGCATCATTTGACGTCAGTTTTTTTATGATCACGGGGAATCATTGCATTGCATCCCCAATCGAACGTGACGTTTTTGGGGAAATATCTCAAGAATCAATAGGGATAACTGACGTTTTTTGGGGTCCACGATACGGGTGAGGGGTGACGCAAAATTTGGGCCTAAATTTTATTTGGTACTGCGGATATGACGTCATCAAAATCTTTGATTGATGATATCTCTCCAACGGTTGGTCGTAGCGAAATGATCCCATACATTATTTTGATCAGTTTTTCAAGCTCTACAACATGGATACATTTTCCAGTCCCGATTCCGTTATTGGAATTTTCGTCACAGGGTACGTACACGGGAATAGTGGATTTGACCTAATGTTTTCGAAGTTAAATTCGGTAAAAAGGTTTTACCCGGGATACTAGTATTTTCATAAATTCTCAGGTATTTTCATTGACTAAAAGGTCTTGTGCACGGTCAATTCCGTTTCCGGACTTCAGTTTGGTCGCCACATTTAGGCTGTGACGAGCCTTGTCACCTTAACCCGAGGATGACGTAGGCCCCAACATTTCAGATGGAGAATCTCTGATAACCGATCACGACACGTACTGCACACAACCTTCAACTGATAACAGTCCTGTATATAACAGATTCGTTAATTGACGAACGATTGCTTGTGGTGTTTGTCCTTTGATACAAGGCGAAATGGAATGTTAAGTATGTTGAAAATGCTAAAATGGCTGCAACTTTAAAAAAACACTGACGTTGCGAAAAGTTAAAGCTTGTTAAAGAAAAATAAACAAAACCAAATAACGAAGAAATACTAGGATGCTTTGTGACAAACATCCATAGTAGCTAATACTGATTTTATTCTGATGACAACGAAAGATTCAAGAAAAATTAAAATAAAGAAAGTCGCTGAAATAAAAACTAAACAAATTGAACTATCTTTAAATCCGGCAGTAGATCAAATCATAAAAATACGAAAAGAGAAACAATCACAACATTCAGCTGTTCTATTCAACTTTTTCGTATTTCTATGATGAAATTCTACATCTTGTAACGATTTTATGAAGGTACTATTAAGTTGCACGTTTGTTTTTAAAAGCAACCAAAGCCAGACGTTAAGTAGTAATGATTGCTTAAAAAATGACGATTTTTTTCATAATATTTGCTTAATTTGTTGCTAAGCATTAATTGAAAATAGATGTCTCGTCCTAAAAACCTTTCTCTACGTTTTAGTTGTTTATCTAATGGCTGAATGATCAATTTTCAATGATAAATTTCAATGACATTGAAAATTTAAAATTTTGGCACGAATACACTATCATTGAAAATTACAAACATGGACTCTGAGGAAAAGACAGCAGCTGTTGTTGTTGTATACATTTTATCAAAAAGAGAGTTGAACGTAGAAAACAAAAAAAAGAAGTTTAAAAAGCATTTATAATACCCTCATGCAAGAACTTCGTGTGGAGGAAATCGTAGAGTACACTGACAATTTTTCGAGAGTCAATTTGAGAACTCTGAGGGAGTCATTTTAGAGTGCCTGTGGCGATTCCTTTTGCGAGTCATTTTGACTCCCTAACGAGTATCTTTTTTTACTCCCTATAGCTTCTCATTACCATGAATGACTCCCTTTCAGTTCTCAAAGATGGCGATATTTGTGACTTTCCAAAGGGAGTCGTTTGAAAATGACTCTCTTACGATTCTCATTTCGTGACTCCCGTTTGAGTATCATTTTGAATTAATGCTCAAACAAGAGTCATTTTTTGATCACCTTAAGAGCTTCAATCCGCTATGACTCCCTTCAGAGCATCATTGCGTTGATATCAAATGACGCCCTTCTGGGCATAATGTGTCAATATTAAATGACTCCCATTCCAGTATCAAATCTTGGTCATCTTGCTGATCTTGCCCCCGTATTTCATGGTGATCTCAAAATAATTAAGAAAACAATGCCCATTTACTTGAAATCATGTATTGATCTTTTCATATAACACTATGAATATATAAATACAAAAACATTTATGAAAACGCAAATAACTTATACAAACTTGGATATTTCTTAACAATATATATTTTGCGTATTTTTGCCCCCGCAGCGAGCGTAAGCGAGCGAGGAGGCATAGTAGTTTCACGAGATAGGCGAATGTCAGTTCCGATTTTGTTTTTCATCATCATCGTCATCGTCATCATCATCATCATCATCATCTTCCAACTTTCGTGTTGACGTTACACGGTGTAATACAATTAATTAGCTGACTTTGCTTTTTTTTCCCGTTTCAAAGCATGGTACTGTAAGTGGAATGTTTTTTCGTATCTCTTTCCTAATTTATTATTATATTATACTATGTTATTTAGGAAGTTCGTATGCTAAAATTGCTTAGACATTTTTCATATTACTTTCGTGTTGTTTTAGTGAATTGAACGACTAGGATTTTGAAGCACAGCTTGAAATCTGAAATTTTGCCAACAACATTTTATTTTTGTATATGTTTTAGCTCTAAATAATCTTTCGTTCGATAAATTTTATTCAATGCACTTAAAAAGATTTTAATTGGATTTCTGTGTATGCAGGAAAGCCTACAAATTGTCGTTTTTCGTGTTTTCCTTCTTTATCCTCCAAACCTGGTGTGATCATGATCAATAAAGCCTTCTTATATTTTTTTCTTGTTTTTTATGTAACCTTTGGCTATTTTTTGAATGCACTGATTTTTGGCGGATCTTGCCTTAAAAAGATTTCAATTAGATTTTTGTGTTGCAAGAAAGCATACAAATTGTCGTTCTTCGTGTTTTCCTTCTTTCTGTCCTCCCGCAAACCTGGTGTGATCATGATAATCAAAACCTTCTTATATTTTTTTCTTGTCTTTTATGTAAACTTTGGCTATTTCTTGTTTCGAATCAAGTTTGAAACGCAGATTTCTAATGGATTTTTCGCTTTAATTTTTTTTTTTTTTGAAAAAGTTTTTTTTTTCTTTCTTTTGGCTCTTACAGAATGTCTTTAACAAATGTTTATTGGTCAGCGCGAAGCAGCTGATCTTTCATTAGCGTTTGTCCTTCCTTCCTTCCGTCCGTTATTCCAGAATTTTTGTCCACAGTTCTGGCCTGGATTCCTCATTGAAGGCTGATATCACTAGAGGCTGTGGCTTAACTTAGGTTTTTCAGGTAATTTATAATTACAGCTATTTTATCAGGGTGAGTGCGGCTTCAAATTAAAACATGGGTTTAATGGTTTTAAGTCCGTCACACAGATATCGTTTTGGAAATAAACCTAAAGGAAGGGTTATTTTTCACCAGAGAAGTAAAGGGATGGTAATATTATCACCGTATACTATAATTCTTGAACCTGTTTGTATACTGTTCAGTTAGATTTTGTGTTTTGTGCTATATTGGTCAGACCTGGAGATAGAGAGAGCTCTGCTGCCTCCAAAACGACCTCCTACATTCAGTACATCGGATATGTGTTATTTTTTATGTATTCGTACAAATGTGTCCATCAATATAGTCGAGTTTTCAATGTTACTTTACCCTTTCTAAAATAAAAATTATAAAATGAGAAGTTTATCTAGTCATCCACACAAAAATAAACAGACAACCATCTTGAAGTTTATAAAGCATTTAAATACTCATGTAAGTGTAATGTAATGTAGTATTTATCAAGCAAAAGAACGAAATATATATGTTTATAAACTCTACATCCCTTTTTCAACATTTTAATGAACAAAATACCCCTATGCGTAGTCATTTAAGCAGAAAAGCTCTTCGCATATTTAAAAAGTCTTGTCATTTTTGTTTTCAATTTCGTCACGTATTTTTAAATTGTTTTTTACACTCTCTCTGCATGACCAGCAGTCTCTTTTGATTTTTTAATCTTTAAAATAATCTGCAGTTGTTTTTGCATGCTTTTTTTTTAT
This sequence comes from Turritopsis dohrnii, assembly GCA_027922465.2. NCBI lineage: Eukaryota > Metazoa > Cnidaria > Hydrozoa > Anthoathecata > Oceaniidae > Turritopsis > Turritopsis dohrnii. The sequence goes on from BQMF02000009.1 coordinate 1,986,068, forward strand.
TTTCAGTGAAGAAGGGCAAAAATTATGAATGGCATGACCACTCATACAAGCACTTGTATATATGTTTTTTTTAATATATCAGTTATCTTTGTAATGTGTGTGAGACGTTTGTTTTTGAACTCTTGTCTTGTCACTTTGAACTCTTTGTTATCATTACGGTCTGCATGAAATTTACTTCAGAAGTATACTCCAAGCTTTTTTAAGGAATTGGTTACTTCTTTTGATTTTAATACAAGCCTGTTTTATTCGCAATCCGATTTTATTCAATTCACTTCAAAGATAATCCCATTTGTTTCATTGTAAAGACGTCCTTAGATATAGCATACATAAAACTGTACACAAAACTCAACGAGACATTGATAAGTGTTTGATATGCTTTGTATCTTTAATTTCTAGATAAACATTTTTTTGAATTAAATTTTGTTACAATGACACTGGTACATGGACACAATTTTGAGAGCACACCTGTTTGGTTTTTATCATTGAATGTCTTATTCCCACTATTACATCACTATTACTTCAGTTATCTCATGAATTCCTATTTTGACCTTCCTGGAACAAAAGCGTGATTACTCCATTCTGCTTCACAGTCAAACATTTTTCAACTTTGGCGAAAGTGCTGACCTTCAGGCCTCTTGGCCTCTTGTCTTATTTTGATACAAGGTTGCGCTCCTTCATGGTATGAAAGGAAGGTAACAGCTTGTTGTGTTAGTTACACAGACCCAGTTCGAAGGAAAACTCTGAACCAGGCGGGATTTGAACCCACGACCTAGGAATTCTAGTCTTATTATAATAATCCGCGATTGTGCATCCCACTTTTATTTTAGAGAGTGATATATTTAGTTTTAATTTACGGTCATCGTCCTCTTATGTGGGCGTAAAACCACGTAGAGGCGAGAGAAACTTTTTTCACGATCATTCCAAAAGCACGTGGCATCATTTGACGTCAGTTTTTTTATGATCACGGGGAATCATTGCATTGCATCCCCAATCGAACGCGACGTTTTTGGGGAAATATCTCGAGAACCAATAGGGATAACTGACGTTTTTTGGGGTCCACGATACGGATGAAGAGGTGACGCGAAATTTGGGCCTAAATTTTAGTTGGTACTGCGGATATGACGTCATTGAAATATTTGATTGACGATATCTCTGCAACGGTTGATCGTAGCCAAACGATCCCATACACTTTTTTGATCAGTTTTTCGAGCTCTACAACATGGATACACTTTCCACTTACAATTCGGCGGTTTAATTTTTCGTCACGGGGTTTGCACACGGGAACGCGGGATTCTTGTATTATTATTATTATTATTATTTCTTTATTTAGAGTTGGTTTTACATAGTAACAATATATACAAATTGACATAAAGTACTAACTCACACCAACTAGATAAAAGGATAAAAATTCTATTTACAAATAATGTTGAAATATATAAACCATAAAGTAATTAATAACTATCCTAAGAATTTATTCATTCGCCGGAATCCTACATGTGAGCAACACAGAGTTTGCAACGACAGTAAATTTGGGACGCAGAGAGAGCTGAGCGGAAGTCTGGCAGACTAGTAATTTGCTTCACCTCGGATGGTAGGTTGTTCCATGCTAAACTTCCTCGCATCACAAAGGAGTTCAATCCTATGGTTCTATTCGTATAAGGAACCTTTAATGTATGGCCTTGTCTGAGACAATATCTCATAAATTTTGTCTCAAATATGCCCCACATCAGCGGCGGGTTCAGTTTATGAATAGATTTAAAAACCTCTACGACAAGAAGCAAAAGGTTCCGAGAATGAATAGTCGGCAGTTCAACTATTTCCGAACCAGAGTGGTAATTTGGAAGCAATCCAGTTTTCGCACACAAAGCTCGCCGATAGGTTTTTTCGACGAGATTATGTGCCTGCTTGCTGCAAAACATCCACACTAGTGGGCAATAATTGAAGTATGGCATAATAAACGTGTTAAAAAGAATATTGAGAGTAGACTCGTTAACATATTTTCTAATCCTACATAACACCTTGGTTTTTGATGAAACTCGTCGGCATATTTCTTGAACGTGAGGATAGAAAGAGAGCTGAGCATCAAGAATTACGCCAAGAAGCTTAACTTGATCGGAAGGTGTAATTATCACAGAACCGAGCTGAAGTTCAACAGTAGAATAATCAGCACCTAGTAAAAGCATCTGAAATTTATCCGAGTTAGCTACCATGCCGTTGTTGCTAAACCAGTCAACAACAGACACGAGATCCGTTTTCAGATTTTCCAAAATATCATCTATACTGTCCCCACAACTGTATAAAGTATTGTCATCTGCAAAGTTACAAATAAAACACTCGTCAGAGATAATAAAAAGTAAGTCGTTAATAAAAATGTTGAATAATATGGGCCCAAGTACCGAACTTTGTGGTACGCCTATAAGAATGTAAAGCCACTCGCTGAAGGTAGAACCAACACGGACCCTGTGCTTTCTGTTAGTTAGGTAACTATGAAGCAGTCTAAGTGTTTTGTATCCAACGCCATAAGCTGCCAATTTTGCGATCAAAAGATCGTGTGACATGCAATCGAAGGCCTTGGATAAATCCATCAAGACCGCTCCAACTTTACCAGATGTAGAAAGCGATTTTTCCCAATGATATAACATTTTAAGAAGGGCATGCTGGCAGCTGTACCCTTTCCTAAAACCACAGAGAAGTTTTGACAGGAAGACCTCAAAGTACGGGGACAACTGTCTAACAATGATGCGCTCAAATACCTTTGATGGAACAGGTAACAAACTGATTGGTCTAAAATTCCCTTTATCAACGTCGCTACCTTTTCCCTTAAAAGAAGGGATAATATCGGCCAAGCAGAGTTGATGTGGAAATTCTGAGCCATCGTTTATCATAGAGTTGAAAAGTTTAGTTAATATAGGGGCACACTGTGCAGCAGATAATTTGAAAATAGATGTTGGTATAGAACCACTTGATTTTTTGCCAGTATCCAGGGAGAGAATTTCCTTAAACATCTCATCTGACTCGATGGGCGTAAGATCAAAAGAAGAATTGGTACCAAATCTAGATTTGATCACGCCAATGCTAGGATGTGAGGCATAGCGCTCTATCGACGCTAGAATAGGATCCAATTGACTGGTGACGGCACTAGGGATGCAAGGAACCTGGATACTGTCAGTTATTCTATTGTAATAATTGTTAAATATGTTAGCTACTTCAAGTTCGTCGCTAAAGATGTTATCCTTTTTGACAAGAATGATTCTTTCTTTCGCACCTGTTTTTTTTTCACTAAACAAAGGTTTTATAGACTTCCAAAAACCCCTGTTCAGATTGGAATGATCAAAATTTGCGTAGAAAGATTTCTTTTCTCGTCTATTGAGGTTTACTACAAAATTCCTCTGCCTTTTATATCGTAAAAAGTCCTCAGAATTGCCTGAGATGTTAGCAACTTTCTTAAGTTGCGATCGTCTCATGATGGCCTTTCTAAGGTCTTTGGAGACATGTGGCTGACTATTTGCTCGAGCTACCTTAGTTTTCAATGGAGCATATTCATCTAACAATTTGACAAATATCTCTTCAAATTCTGCATAAGAAGTGATATCACTGTTCAATCTGTTAGATAAATCTAATGCAAAACGCTCCCGATCGAAATTCTTATAGTTCCTATATGAAAATTTACGAGGAGGTGCCCTCATATAGTGACTTCTAAGCATAGTATATATTAATGCATGGTGGTCACTCAACCCAGTTTCAACAGTCCCTGTGTGCATAAGAGAGTGCTTCTTGTTGGATAGTATCAGGTCGATACAAGTACCAGCTGACGATTTCCAACAAGTTTTCTCTCTCATGTGATTATATAAAGAGTGGGAAACCATAAAATCAGCGAGGTCTGGGTTAGTTGGTTCTAGGTTGAAATCCCCGTTTATAATAACGTTATCATACTTATCATAATAGAAATCTAATGCAGCAGAGAGCTGAGAGAAGAACAATTCCTTATCTTGAGTGGGTGGTCTATAGATACTACAGACTAACCACTTCTGTTTGCGAAAATTTAGCTCTACAAGAATAGCCTGAATATCAGTATGAAAATGGAAATCAAGTATACGTCTAGAAGGAATGTCACTACTGACATAGGTTAAAAGGCCTCCCCTGTGATTTGAGACATCCAAACGGTAAGGCTGGCTGAATCCTTCAAAGCTAAATTGCGCTGATGGAAAGGAATTATCAATTTTTGTCTCTGCAATTGTCAACACGTCGACAAGTCCACCTAATTGTTCTTTAAGGAATGGAAATTTGTTTCTGACAGAGTTGATGTTAATGTAACTTACAATAGGGTTTTTTGGGTTTTGATTTTTGAGCGACCTTAGTTTATCAAATTCGTTAACATCATTTTCCTTTTCCTTTTGTGATTCAACACAATCCTGCTTCTTATCATCGTCAACGCTACCATGACTAACATCTTCATTGTCAAAAACTATGTTTCTCTGATCATGTCATACCTTCTTAAGTTTTATTAAAAAGAGAATAACGAGAAGTTTCATTTTGATTATTTTTCAATTCAATATTTCGTTCTGCATCCGCAAAACATCGTCAGGAACGTTTAACTGGATCATGAAGACATTACATTGTTAACGAAAATTATATGTGACGTATGACGTCATTAATAAAGTTTTAGCCGGTACGCATCTTTTTGAATATTCAAGTCCGGTTTATGTTCTTTTATGAAAACGATTCGCTAATTTTTCTTTTGAATGCAGATTTGTAATTTTTTTCCTAATATTTTAAAGTCTTCTAACCAAACTCTGTGGTGGTTTGTGTTGTCAGCATGCTTCAGCAGGTGTGATTTTTTATCGGATTTGTTGTGTTGTATGACGCGTTTTTGTAATCTACAACTAGTTTGACCGATGTAATGGGAGCGACAAGTAGGTTCAGGACATTGTGCGTGATAAACGATGTTGTGTTGGTGTGCTGAATGTGTTTCATCTTTGATTTGAAATTTCGAACTTAGTTTTTTGGTGTTGTAGATGATGCGTATTTTGTTTGTCGAACATTTACCAATAATGTTTTTCATTTTCTTCACGATTTGTTCTCTTTTTGTCCAGCATACGGTAAAGAAAGGTTAACTATTTCAGATTTGGTTGAAGGTTGTTCAACAATTTCATTCTCTTGGGTGTCAGTTTTATTAATTTCATTTTGGATGATGTTTTCAATGAACTTGATTGGGTAGTTGTTGTATTCAGTGAAGACCTTTTTAAGATGTGATAGTTCGGTTTTTACGTTTGCGTCTGTAGATGAAATGTTCAGTGCACGTTTCACTAAGCTTTTAACCGTCGCAGCTTTCCAGGCTATGGGGGCACATGCATTCCAATTTAGGTAAATGTCCGTGTGGGTTGGTTTTCTATAAACACTCGTTTCCATGTTTCCATCTTCTTTTCTTTCTATCAAAACGTCAAGAAAAGCAATTTTGTTGTTTTGTTCAAATTCGTACGTAAACTTTATGTTACTGTGAAAGGAGTTTAGTTTTTGTTGAATTTCTTTCTCTGTATCTGGTTTGATGAAGGCAAAGGTGTCATCAACATATCTTGACCAGTGTTGAATTTTGTCACCAAGTGTTGGAATGATAGTGTTTTCTAATTCACTCATGAAAATATCAGCAAATAATGGTCCCAAAGGTGATCCCATCATGACACCGTCAACTTGTATGTACATTTTTCCATTAAATGTAAAAGGCGTCCCTTGTGTACAAAGAAGGAGAAGTTTCTTCAAGTCCTTTCTTGGAATTTTAGTTTTAATTAATTTCTCATCATATACTTTTCTCAAAATTATATCAATTGTTTTTTGCAATGGAACGTTTGTGAATAGACTAACTACATCAAAAGAGATAGTTTTGTATCCTTCAGGTGCTTTGATCTTCCTTACTTTATTCACGAATTCGGTTGTGTTTCGGACGTTATAGTTTGATTTTCCCAGTGGACTTAAAAGGTTGCAAAGATATTGTGCTGTCTTATGGGTCGCCGTTCCTACATTCGATATAATTGGTCGGAGTGGTAATTTTCCAATTTGGTCTTGTTCATCTGGTTTGATTTTATGAACTTTAGCAGTACCATAGAATTTCCCCGGTTGTGATCCTGATGGGTACATTTTGCGGTAATCGGTTTCTTCGATAGTTGTTTTGATGTTCAACAGGGCACGTTGCATTGATTCTTCTACCGATTTTGTTTTGTCTACGGCAAGTTCTTGAAAATTATCGGTATTAAGTATTTTCATTAGATTACAAAAACGCGTCATACAACACAACAAATCCGATAAAAAATCACACCTGCTGAAGCATGCTGACAACACAAACCACCACAGAGTTTGGTTAGAAGACTTTAAAATATTAGGAAAAAATTACAAATCTGCATTCAAAAGAAAAATTAGCGAATCGTTATTCATAAAAGAAACATAAACCGGACTTGAATATTCAAAAAGATGCGTACCGGCTAAAACTTTATTAATGACGTCATACGTCACATATAATTTTCGTTAACAATGTAATGTCTTCATGATCCAGTTAAACGTTCCTGACGATGTTTTGCGGATGCAGAACGAAATATTGAATTGAAAAATAATCAAAATGAAACTTCTCGTTATTCTCTTTTTAATAAAGCTTTACGCCCTGAAGAATATCTTCAATTATATATGTGAGAAGTATGGGCAAGAAACAATAAAAACTACACGAAAAATGGAACAGAAAAGACTAAAGATCCGGAAAATCAAGTATGACATAAAGTTTCTGGAAACATGCAAACGAAATAACCTGATACCAACCTTCGCTCAGCCCGAAATTTGCCGTTAAAATGAACATGAAAACAAGAAAACGCATCGCAAAAGTAATTATACAAACTGAACTTACAAACAAACACAGGAAACTCAAACAATTAAAAGCAGAGGTAAAACTCGATCTTATCAAACTTCGATCTGTTTTGGGCTTTATAACTTATTGTTCACTCAACAAAACAATCAACAATCACATTAATAACAAAAGTAAAGAATGGAAATTGATCCACGAATGCAAATTACGAAAATTATTTGAAGTTGTTCAGACGAAAAAGAAAAAAGGTAGACCCGAAAACATTGTACATAACTTTTCTTCTTATCAATTGACTGCAGAAGAGCAACACATTCTATCCTTCGGACTCGATCATCACATCCCTATGAAGCTCGATGGAAATGCAATAAAAACTGAATTCGAAGCCTTTTACTATAATCTTGATAAACAACTTCAACATCTTACGAGCAAAGAAAAGACGAACTAAAAACAAATCTCAGGAAAACTTGCGAAAACTACTATAACACCAAAAACTCAAACAACATCGTTAAAATTATCGCAAATCTATCAAAAAAATAAAAAGGTTATCGTGATGAAACAAGATAAAGGCAGAGGAGTTGTTCTACTCGACCGTACGAAATACGTGGAAAAGGTACTTGAAATACTTAATACCGATAATTTTCAAGAACTTGCCGTAGACAAAACAAAATCGGTAGAAGAATCAATGCAACGTGCCCTGTTGAACATCAAAACAACTATCGAAGAAACCGATTACCGCAAAATGTACCCATCAGGATCACAACCGGGGAAATTCTATGGTACTGCTAAAGTTCATAAAATCAAACCAGATGAACAAGACCAAATTGGAAAATTACCACTCCGACCAATTATATCGAATGTAGGAACGGCGACCCATAAGACAGCACAATATCTTTGCAACCTTTTAAGTCCACTGGGAAAATCAAACTATAACGTCCGAAACACAACCGAATTCGTGAATAAAGTAAGGAAGATCAAAGCACCTGAAGGATACAAAACTATCTCTTTTGATGTAGTTAGTCTATTCACAAACGTTCCATTGCAAAAAACAATTGATATAATTTTGAGAAAAGTATATGATGAGAAATTAATTAAAACTAAAATTCCAAGAAAGGACTTGAAGAAACTTCTCCTTCTTTGTACACAAGGGACGCCTTTTACATTTAATGGAAAAATGTACATACAAGTTGACGGTGTCATGATGGGATCACCTTTGGGACCATTATTTGCTGATATTTTCATGAGTGAATTAGAAAACACTATCATTCCAACACTTGGTGACAAAATTCAACACTGGTCAAGATATGTTGATGACACCTTTGCCTTCATCAAACCAGATACAGAGAAAGAAATTCAACAAAAACTAAACTCCTTTCACAGTAACATAAAGTTTACGTACGAATTTGAACAAAACAACAAAATTGCTTTTCTTGACGTTTTGATAGAAAGAAAAGAAGATGGAAACATGGAAACGAGTGTTTATAGAAAACCAACCCACACGGACATTTACCTAAATTGGAATGCATGTGCCCCCATAGCCTGGAAAGCTGCGACGGTTAAAAGCTTAGTGAAACGTGCACTGAACATTTCATCTACAGACGCAAACGTAAAAACCGAACTATCACATCTTAAAAAGGTCTTCACTGAATACAACAACTACCCAATCAAGTTCATTGAAAACATCATCCAAAATGAAATTAATAAAACTGACACCCAAGAGAATGAAATTGTTGAACAACCTTCAACCAAATCTGAAATAGTTAACCTTTCTTTACCGTATGCTGGACAAAAAGGAGAACAAATCGTGAAGAAAATGAAAAACATTATTGGTAAATGTTCGACAAACAAAATACGCATCATCTACAACACCAAAAAACTAAGTTCGAAATTTCAAATCAAAGATGAAACACATTCAGCACACCAACACAACATCGTTTATCACGCACAATGTCCTGAACCTACTTGTCGCTCCCATTACATCGGTCAAACTAGTTGTAGATTACAAAAACGCGTCATACAACACAACAAATCCGATAAAAAATCACACCTGCTGAAGCATGCTGACAACACAAACCACCACAGAGTTTGGTTAGAAGACTTTAAAATATTAGGAAAAAATTACAAATCTGCATTCAAAAGAAAAATTAGCGAATCGTTATTCATAAAAGAACATAAACCGGACTTGAATATTCAAAAAGATGCGTACCGGCTAAAACTTTATTAATGACGTCATACGTCACATATAATTTTCGTTAACAATGTAATGTCTTCATGATCCAGTTAAACGTTCCTGACGATGTTTTGCGGATGCAGAACGAAATATTGAATTGAAAAATAATCAAAATGAAACTTCTCGTTATTCTCTTTTTAATAAAACTTTACGCCCTGAAGAATACCTTCTTAAGTGCTTCTGTGAGATTCTTTGCCACAATTCCATACCCTTTTTTGGTCAGATGGAGAGTTTACTATTATTAAATTGAGTTTTTGGATTTATATTTTCATGTGATATAGTTTGTATGTTTCTTGCTTGACATTTATGGTGCAGTGCATTATTCGTTTTTCGTGCTTTGACAGCATAACGATCAGCTCTTGGGATAATTCTTGAAATAAAAATTCGCCTATTTAAACTACTACATCTAACAGCAAGATCCACAATGCAATCTGCTATTTCTTCAGGCGAGTTTTCACTTGACAAATCGTTCGTTCCACAGTGAATAACTACTACGTCTGGATTTGAACGCAGGCTTGGTTTAACATAATCATGCATGCATTCTGTTGTTGCTCCACTATACGATCTAATAACAACTTTTGTTGAGTCGAGTTTTTCGGTCAGTTTATGCCCTTCTATATTTTTAAGCATGCTATCTCCAACTATATACACTCGACGTTGATTTACGTTGTTCTGCGAGTTCTGATTGTTCTGAGTCGTTGTTGTATATTCATTTTCGAACGCAGCACTGACTTCGTTACTAGAAACAACCGGTTCACTTTCAATCGTTGAGGTGATATCCTCTACGCATTCATCGTAACAGGCGAGTTTTTCCAACCTTTTTCTAAGAGCCACTTTCTCACATATCTTTTTCTCTTCGAACTTAGCTTTTTGTCTTTTTCTTACGTCCAACAATTGTTCGTGTAAAGATGTTTGAATGTAATTATTGTCTTGGGTAATGTTTGTCTCAAGTAATGTGCTATTATTACCTAGATTGTCAATTCGCTCATCGTCAATACAAGTAATAATCGATGTATTGTTCTCACGATTTGTAAAAGAATTTAATGTTGAATCTAAATTTTCAGCAGCTTGTAGCGATGTATGAGAACTTTTGTGATAAAAATGCAAAGTAGAATTTTTTGCTGACTCATCATAATTCGTTCTCTGAGATAGCGAAACAACAGTATTTAGTAATTTAGTACACTCAGTTAACTGTCCCTTTAGAAAATCATTCTCGTTTTTAAGGCTGGTAATGACATTATCTTGTAAGGAAAATCTTTTATCCAATACCGATTGAAAGGAGTTCATCAGTTCGACTTTAAGTTTAAGGAACTTACAATCAATATATTCAGATTTCGTTTCCTCCCATAATTTTTCGGTTTCCTTCGAGTCTAACACTTCAACTTCCACTTCAACTTCTTCGTTTAAAGAAAGTTCTGTCAGCTTGTTTGAGATAAGGCTTTCTTCTTGTGAAGTTTTGTTGTTATCTAGTATAATAATTTCTCGTTTACTAGCAGCACGCGTTACACGTCTGTCCGCCATGTTACATGCAAAAAAAAAAAAAAAATAAAAAAAATAAAAAAAAAAAAAAAAAAAAAAGTGATAACCTTTTCAAAGGACATAGGTATGAAATTTGGTGCAGATAAATGTGCTTTGTTACACATACACAAAGGAAAAATTGTTAAAAATCAAGAACCAATATCAATCAACGGACTCACCATTTTACCGTTATGTGAGGGAGATAGCTACAAATATCTAGGGGTTGACGAAAGCATATCCTACGATATGGACCATTGAATAAAGAAAGAATCACTAAAGAGTACAATACGCGCGTAAAGAAAGTCTGGTCATCAGAACTATCCGACTACAATAAAGCTACAGCTCACAACACTTTTGCTGTTCCTGTTATAACACCTACAATAGGAATAATTGACTGGACTATTGAAGACATAAAGAATCTAGATATCAAAACCAGAAAAATACTTACAATGACCGGAAACTTCCACCCTAATAGTGATGTTGACAAGTTATACATCACCAGAGCAAAAGGCGGAAGAGGACTAAAAAGCATTAAGGACTTGTTTGAGTGTCGTATAATATCAGTATACCAGCATCTTAAAATGAAGAACCAGAGAAGTGAAATACTAAACCACGTATTTAACAGTGAAATCGAAGCATTAGCCAGAGTTTCTCAGGAACTATTGAGGAATTACGTTATCAATCCTGATACCAATGAGAAACCGAAACAACTAAACAAGAAAGTGAAAGTGCTGTATTAACCACTCAACAAGGAGAAAGATACGAGCGGAAGAAGATGTTACTTTGCACGGACTCTTCGAAAAGACGAAAGAATTGATACAGAATTAAGCAACACAGAACCAAAACAAAAATACCACGTCACATTTTGCTGGTTACCTGGATGCAATAATCGAACAAGAAATCCCAACGAAATACCTACAAAGCAAACGACAGGTAGATAATGGTATAACTCCAATCATCACAAATAAATGCAGATTACGCAAAACAGCAGTAGAGGATGTCAACCATGACATCAGTTCATGTCCGATGATGTCATCAAGGTATTATTTACCAGCACGTATCCCCGCCAAAGTGGACAAAAGTCTATAATAACTTATATTGAATATATTTTATCCATATGGATTAAAGAAAATTATATAAAGTCAAAACCGTCATATACAAAACAAATTTGCTTAGTATGTAAATTCGAAAGTCTCATATTTGAAGATTAAACATTTTACATATATAAAGTGAAAAACTTTCACACATATAAAGTGAAAAACTTTCTCATATATAAAGTGAAAAACTTTCTCATATAAAGTCAAAAACTTTCACATATATAAGGTGTTCACTTTCTAAAAGAAAATGTTGAGCATGCATGCGCAACTTCACCCTAATTAAAAGATCGCACTTTTGTATTCGGAAGATAATAAAGACGGCTACTGTACACGTGCGGAATTTTTTCCTCTTGTAGAAGAAATCTTATCACACCTGAATTTAAGGAAAGTGTTTCAATACTCACTTCCCCAGACACGAGAAATGTAAATTTACATGAAAGAATAAATGTCAAATTAACTCCCAACACCAACAGATTTCACAAATTTACAGAAGAGTCGGTGGTGCTGGTGCTGGTGGTGGACGAACTGCATTATCCTCC